>SKCR01036531.1:0-56215 GCA_019454045.1 Zanthoxylum bungeanum | reverse complement strand
CAGTCTCATCTTCACTAGTACTATCCCAGATTCCAGACAAAAGGCTTGAGGTGGAAGGATTTTAGGACAATGTTCTTCTGTGAGGCCAGAATTGATCATATAGGCTGGTGGCGGTACGTCGCGGTAATTGGGTAAGGGGTTTCTGTGTGTGTGTCAGGCTGTTCTGTTTCTGGGTTAGGTATTTTCTTGGAGTCTAACAGGTCTTGGATTCATGGCGGAGTCGAGCGCAATTGTCAGTGTCATGGCCCTTTTGTTGGTGAAAGTGACAGTAAAGGTTTTAGGTTATGATGTGATGGTAGGGGATTGGGTTAATGGTTTGGCTTCCAAGGGTTTTTAAAAAGCCCTTGCCTCTTCAGTTTCTCTAGCACCTTGGACATGGGCCTTCCCAAGTTGGAAAACTGTCGGTTTCGGATAGCGGCAATCTCAGCAGAAACGGGCTTTGCTCCCGATGTTCCCCCAATGGGCCTCCTGTTCAGACCATAGATTTTTTCTATTTTCGGCCTCTTCTTCCTCAATATCCATAACAGTTTCCCTCAACTGCCGAAAATCTGCAATCATGGAGGTCATCCTCATCAACTTGCTGTAAATGGAGGGCTTGGTGCCCTTGATAATCATCTTAATCTGATCCTTCTCCGAAGGCCTAGTCTGTATCTTTAATAACTGACCCCTCCACCGGTCCACATACTCCTTAAAACTCTCCTCCGCTTTCTGCTTAAAATTCTCCAGATCGCGGAGTGACAGATCGATCTCTAGGTCAGTGACATACTGCTTCAGGAAAGCATCAGCCAACTCCCTCCAATCTTCCTTCACTTTCTTCTCCAAACTGTGTATCACACCACGGGAGCTCCCTCGAGCGACATTCCAACATTTTCTGCACTTGGCGCTGAGACAGGCCAACTGAACTCATGACTGATACAAACTGTCGGAGATGCACCATTAGATCCCCATTCCCGTTAAACTTAGCCATATCAGGCATCTTGAACTGTGCGGCAACTGTTCCTTGAAAGTCAATGTGAAAGTTCAATGGTCAACCATCCAGCAAATCCTCATTCATACCCCTCAACTTGCGGGTAACCGACTCAACCTGGTCCCGAAAGTTTCTGTAACTACTCTGCCTGAGACCCAGATACTCGCCTGCTGCATACTCTGCCATATCATCATCAAAAGCGGGGGTATCATCCCCCAATCTGTTCAGAGATTCCTCTTGCCTCACATCCCCAGAATTAACCCGGCACGAGACCCCAGCTATACCAGCCATAGCAGTAGTCAAAGCTTTCAACTATTCAGTGACCTTGGCGAGACCGTTCTCTAACTGATCCATACGGGACACCTTATTATCGGATTCACTCAAAACTTGTTCTTTTTAGTGAGTCTTGTCCTTTCTCTAAACCTAAACGGTATCTATGATGTCTTTTTGAGACATAGATGGTGTTAACATGATATATGTATGTATGAGGTGCATGAGATGCATGTAACATATATAACATACTCAATCAATTAAAACTCTCAAACAAATCGGCCCGTTATCATTTTAGAATCTTTCGGGCTAATTGTCATAGGAGTGAACCCATCCCAGTTTAACTGGCCCAATGAGTTCACATCTCATGACAAAGTGCCCGACTAAATCCAAATGGTAACATTCCGAACACAATCACAAAGTGGCCCATCAATCGCTTAGAAGCCTTTGGCCCAATACTCATGAAATACGTTCTTGTCCCAGTTTAAATGGCCCGACAAGCCATATCACATGACAAATGGTCCAAATGGATCCAAACGACGATGTTCCCAAACACAAGCATAGAAGAAAGATGATGCAAACATGACATAATAATTTCTACATAATGGCCTATCAACATTTAAGAAGCTTTTGGCCTAATAGTCATAAGGTGTGAACTTGCCCCAGTTTAAATGGCCCAGCAAGCCCGCATTTCTGACAATAGTCCAACTGCATCCAAATGGAGGATGGTCCACAAGCACATATTCAAGGAAATAATTGTTACTTTAGCCAACCGGTCTATGGGTGGGTTAGCAAGAGTATAGACAAAGGCTCTCACCGGCGAAGGATGGCCCACAACTAGGTCTCCCCACTCAAGGGTTCCAGCAACCAAGTGAGCACACCATTTTTTATACACTAAGGTACGTGCCAATGAGCTATGGTGTGTGACGGACTGTCAAATGGATTTCCCGTTGTAGATTCCCAGAGAGGGAGGTGGAGCGAGGCTCACTTAAATACCCAAGCCTCTTAGGCTCTTATCGCTTGGTGTCAGGAATAAACAACGAGTCCTCCAAATTTCTCTATCACAATAGGCTACGAGTAGATGGCTATCTAGGTGCCTTCACAGCTTTTCCTTCTAGAAAGGTAGTGAATGAAGGAAGACACCAAACCATTACCTAGCCTCAAAATGCCTTTGATTAAACCAACACTTTATCCACTATAGACACGGTCAATTAAAACATAAATCCAAACATCACAAGACAATATTTCGGGGCCGATTCTCTATCCCCAGTGGAGTCGCCAGACTGTGGGAACACAGAAACTGGGCGACGCATGCTGTCTCGGGCTCGCGGCCTGGTCGGGAGTACGGAGTAGTCACGGGGTACTAAACCGGAGAATAATGGAGTCACCACCCGGTGTGAACCGGGAAAATGAGATTTAAGGCCGCACTCACCCCTCGCAAGGGAAAACCTCAAACCGTTGGGTTCGGAATGGTCCCTTACTTATGCCACTTGTAATGAAAGGATTTATATAATAATTTAATCAGGCTTAAGTAACACTTATTTCTAAGAATATCATGCTTCTAAATCCACATACATACATCAACAAGTTCATCTAAATTTATATGTAACACATATTCGAATTTGCATAAAGCCTATTTGCATGTAATCTATGCCTCAATTTGCATACATAAGGATTATCATACGGCAAGCATACAAGTTAATGAACGCATTGGTGGACACAGAAGCGCAAACAAATAGCGTTCTTACTAGCATGCATATTAAGAAAAGATATTTAAGCGTATAACAGAAATAGAGAACTAGAGAGGTAATACCAATGCATAACGTAAAAAAAGGTGGTAACTATGTGCTAAGATGGGCATGTCGTAATGTGATGCAAGAGGATCTGTTTACCGTGGGAATTCGTGCAGCGTTCGTATACGCGTTCGAACGGTAAACAGAAGGTTCTTGTTCGAGTAGCGTTCGTAAACGCTTTCGAACGGAAATGAAACAGAATGCTCACGTTCGTATGGCATTTGTGAACGCGTTTGAACAGAAATGAAACAGAATACTCGCGTTCGTATGGCGTTCGTGAATGCGTTCGAAATAAAAGGGACCTGATGCATGATAAGGCAAAATGCTTGCGCGTTCGAGTTGCGTTCGTAAACGCATTCGAACGAGAATAGACCTGATGCATGAAGTGGGATGCAATACATAAATGGCGAATAGTACAATGCGAGGCGCGGCAAAGCATCGTGGTAAAGGGCTTTAACCCCTCCCCCTAGGGGATCTTTCATTCCACTTGCTAAGCCCATGCGCTCGATCACATCATGCATGCAAACATAAAGACAATCATATCAAACCAAGTATGCCCGATTGAACACATCTTACATCCAATCGAACACACACCAACCGGCGCGGCAAAGCATCATGGTAAAGGACTTTAACCCCTCCCCATAGGGGATCTTTCATTCCACTTACTAAGCCCATGCGCTCGATTGAATCATGCATGTCAAGAATTAAAAGTGATAACATCAAACTTGGTGTGTCCGATTGAACGTATCTTGCATTCAACCGAACACACATCAACCGGCACGGCATAGCATCATGGTAACGGGCTTTAACCCCTCCCCATAGGGATCTTTCATTCCACTTACTAAGCCCATGCGCTCGATTGAGTCATGCATACAGAGAATTAAACGCAAAATGTCAAACTTAGTATGCCCGATTGAACGTATCTTTCATTCAACCGAACACACATCAACCGGCGCGGCAAAGCATCGTGGTAAAGGGCTTTAACCCCTCCCCATAGGGGATCTTTCATTCCACTTACTAAGCCAATGCGCTCGATTGAAACATGTATACATAAGAACATGCAAAATTCAAATGACGAAAAGTAAATAAACCAAAGCAACACAAAACAAAAAGAGAGTGTAATTTACTCAAGTGGTACGTGGAGTTGTGTCCCGAGTACAGATCATATTACCATCCATTCGGAATCGGCTATGAAATTTTTGTCCGGGTTTCCATCCGATATACCGCGAGAGTTGACACATCTCTCATTTTATTCCACAGCCACAACATACAATATCTCACAATCAATGCATATTCATCTACTCAAGGGCCACAACATGCATTTCAACATGACAATCATGCAAGTAATATTAATAAATAATACAAAAAAACGAGTGTGAAAGATACCCTCAGGTCTAACCTTTTTGCCAACTTTCAGGCTTGCGTTTCACGGATGTCGGAAGGGTACAGCTCCTCAACTTCTCCGGTTCACTGGTTTAGCGTCATAGCTCACTGCTTTGCTATTTTGCTTGCTGTTTGGACTCCGTTCTGTTACTCTTTGGCCTATGTTTTGCTGCTCACTGTTCAGGTCACCTGTTTTGACGTTTCAACGGACTGTTCCGAGTTTTTGTGTGGGTTTTTAGTGTAGTCTTGTGTGATTTATTTTAAGGATTATGAATGCAGTTTTTATATTATTACTTTAAGGTTTTTAGGGAATGTTTTAAGTGTGTTTTACTGCTGTTTTAGGGGTTAAATTACTGCTGTTTGGGCATGTAAAACAGTGCAGTTTTATGTTCACTGCAGTTCGGTTTTTGGTTATAATTTTCGGTGATGGAGGGATGCTGTATAGGGTTGGTTTCGGTGGCTTTAGGAAGATATAAAGGCTTGTTATTTTCGGTTATGGAGGGGTTAATGAGGGTGATGTGTTCGGCTATGGAATGGAGGAGATGAAAAGAATATTTTTTGTTACTTATTCTTGTGATTGGTGTGAATGGAGAGCTTGGAGAGGGGGTTGGAAATTCTTCTCTTCTTTTATTTCTTGTGATGGGCGTGAACTAGGAGTGGGATGGCTTTGGTTAGGGGCTGTTTATATAGAGAAGGGTTAGGGCTTCACCTTGTCTCACAAGGAAGGGATTTGGCATTAAAAGGAGGATTTGATTTGGTGTTGAGCAAAGAAAGTCAAGGATTGAGGGGGGCCAAATCTTGGCTAGATTAGCAAGTCAAAATATTTAATTGGTTATGATTGATTTTAATTAGGCATGACATCTTTTTAATTTAGTATGTGATTTGTTTAGTTAGGAAGTTAATATATTTGATTTATCTTCATTAGGTATGATTATATTTTATGTTTTATTAATTGGTAAATGGTTTAGATATTTTATTTAATATTTAATGTTTAATTTAATTAAATTGGGATGTGTTTTATGGGCTTTGGGGAGCTAATTGGGCTGGGGTGCGAGGCTAGCAGCAAAACAAGAAACACCGACGCCGTTCGAATGCCAATTCGAACGCTACACGAACGTCCGCAATCTGCCTGACGTTCAAACGAAGTAACAAACGCAGCACTAACGAAGATAGTGTGCTTGTGAAATGAACTTGATGACGTACTTAATCTGAATTTCCCCTTCCGACCTCCGTTTCCCGCAATATCCTTAGCTAAAAAGGTATTGCCTCCAACTGAGACTCATCATCGGGTTTCACATGCAAAAATGCAATGCCTACAATATTGTTAATAGAATTATACTTCTAATCCACTCATGCATATCATTTAAATATGTTTTCTGACTTCACTTATGGTTGCGTATTTCTATAATAGGTTCTAGAATGTTATTAGACTTGGATATTGTTAGATAAGTCAAAACCATCGGGAACTGTTGTTCCAATTTTCTTGAAAATCAAGATGGTTAGTGACTTAGTTACTAAGTCACGTTAAGTAATCTAAATAGATATTTGTTTTAGGATATAATAATCTAGAGAGAATGGTTTCTTATGTAGTAAGAATTGACACTAATCGGTTCATGTCTCGAGATTCTTGACTGGCATTAAGAAAACTCCATTAGGTATTTGTTTATCTTATAATGACGTTTCTTGGCTTTAGTGACTTTTAGAAGTCACGTGTTTGACACAGTTTGCTAATCAATTATTTACAATTGTTGTGAATAATTGAAGGCAAATTATAGAGCTTATGAAAGGATATGTGTATAGTTCTGTATAGAGAATATAGATTCTCACAATACGACAACTGTTGGTATTTGATGAGCCGAAAATATATCAATATTTACCGCCTCTTTTACTTAATATTTTGTTTAGTTTCTCGGGTTTGATGAACGTTTTGATGTGTTTTAGTTTATTTTGCAGATAAAATTATATTGGGACATAATTAAATCATTTAGGATGAAATATGGGTCAAATAAAGGCAAAAATTGGACTTGACATATTAATTTTGGAGATTGGAAACTTGAAATGGCGTTTTAACGAAGTGCAGTTTTGGAAATTCCAATTTTGCGTATCTGTCGTATTTTGGGCATAACTTTTTATTCCGATATCGGATTGAGCTGATTCAAGTTCCAAAGTAAATAAGACTCAAATATCTACAACGTTTAAAGACAAAATAATTTCTAATTCTAAATATTTCATGCCCGAAATTGATGAACCATCCAGAAGTGTGTTGTGTGTAATTATTAAAGTCATTTTCAATCATTTTCAAAGCAAAAAATAAATTAATAAATAAATAATAAAAATTATCAAATCACCACCAAACATGATAAGAAATTAGTGGAGCAATTAATAATGGATTTGGAGCAATTAGTGGAGCAATTAGTGGAGCAATTAATAATTGATTTGGTGGATGATTTGGTGGAGGCAAAATTTTGCCTATAAATACCAAGCCATTTCATTTGTAAATTCATACTTTCTTCTAAGGAATTCCTTAAGAATACTAAGAAGATTATATATTGTTTGTTTATTTACAGCTTTCAGTAATTAATTTCGGCTTTCGCACTTTCTTTTCTTTACTTTTCAGTTTTTACTTTCCGCAATTTACTTTTACGCACGGTACTTTTCTTTCTTTAATTTTCAGTTTTTACTTTTCTGTAATGAGGAGGTAACTCCCCTTTGCTGGGGTAAAAGGTAAAACTTTTATTACTAATATTTAGATTAATCTCCTTTAATTATAATATATATAAACTAGTTAAAACCTGACTTAACGAGGATACCGCCATATTGGTCGGTTGGTAATTATTTAAATTGGTTTTAACCTGACTAAACTGGATACCGCCTGATTGGTCGGTTGGTAATTAATTATTAATTTGACTTAATCTGGATACCGCCTATATGGCTGGTTGGTAATTATCATGCAAAGTTAATATATTATATTAAGGGAGATATCTAAAATAGAAGTAATAAAAGTGGATCATTTTACCTCAACATTTTCTTTTATTATACTTTTACTTTATTTACTTTTCAGCAATTTACTTTTCAGCATTTACTTTCAGCAATTTACTTTCAACAATTTACTTTCAGTAATTTACTTTTCAGCATTTACTTTTCAGCATTTAATTTTCAGTATTTTACTTTATGTCTTTTATTTTATTTAAGTTTTTACTACCCGTAAATATGTGTCGTAACTAAGCCAGTTATCCAGGGTTGTGATGAAATCCAATATCACTGGTTTAAAAGGGGTTAAATTACAGTTTGGGTAATATAAAGGTTTATTTATTGAGCCTTAATCCAAATGCTTTTTATTAACTGGCCATTAATAAAATTGAACTTGTAAACTTGAAATGAACTTGGAAAAGGGATTTTAGGTTTAAGACCTTAGACTTAATAGCCCACGATCTTCCTTGAGGATAAATAACCATTTAATGGATTTCCTTACAGGATAGGAATATACTTGTCGGACGGGGGTAGCCATAATTGGAACTTAATCTTAATAAATTCAGATAACTTGGTTAACATAGGAATATGTTTAATTGGGTTATACTGGGTATTTGTATTTGACCATCGGAAGAGGCTTTTACATAATTTTGTGTTCCAGGTTAATAAACCAATATATTACACAAATGTAAAATAACCACTTCATCTTTTAAAAAGATATTGGAATGATTCACAACCCTGGATAGTTTTATAAATTTGAATTTTCTTCAATCTACTTTCAAGCATTTTTATTTACTTGTTTTAATTTTAAAGTCACCACCCAATCAAACAATCAATCCATTAGATACTTGTAAACATTTAACTTCATAAATTGATAACAAAAGATTTTAAGTCCTCGTGGGATCGATACTTTTTATACTACTTGAACGATACGTGCGCTTGCATTATACGCGTGTGATTACGCATCGGTCAAGTTTTTGGCGCCGTTACCAGGGACTTATTTATCTTTCACTATTAATTTTGAGGTTAGATACCTTTACTTGTATCTAATTTCTTTTTTACTTATTGTTTTTGTTTTCTTGTGTTTCAGGTTCTCAGAAACTACATGAGACGAACCAGAAGCTTTGAACTCCGACCGCTTAACCCAGAAATTGAAAGAACCATCAGACAGTTGAGAAGGGAAAGGCGAGAAGGCCAAGAAGTTTTAGTCAACATAGAACCTGAACCTTTGGAAGTTGCACCACCAATACCCATTCGAGACAGAACCATTACGGTGGTCGACAGTTTCATTTCTTGTATTGTACTTCCTCATTTACCAGTAAATGAGTGTGACATCAAAACATGCATTCAGATGATTCAGCAGTCAGTGCAGTTTGGGGGGAAAGCAACTGAAGATCCTAATACACACATCAGCAACTTCCTGGAAGTTTGCGGCACTTTCAATTACAACCGAGGAGCTGAAGAAGTAATGAGACTGCGAGTTTTTCCATACTCCTTGAAAGACATAGCTAAAGCTTGGCTACATTCACTGCCAGCAGGTTCCATCATAACTTGGAACACTTTAGCCACCAAATTTCTTGCAAAGTACTTTCCACCAGCCAGAACTGGAAAGCTGAGGAATGACATCACATCCTTTGTGCAAGAAGACTCGGAAACTCTATACGAAGCTTGGGAAAGGTACAAAGATTTGCTCCGGAAATGTCCTCACCATGAGATTCCAAAATGGCTTCAAGTCCAAACTTTCTATAATGGACTTTCTGGACTGATGAGAACCACAATCGATGCTGCTGTTGGAGGAGCTTTAATTGCAAAAGGAGAAGATCAAGCCTGGGACCTAATCGAAGAAATGGCCAACAACAATTACTTGTGGCCAACAGAAAATAGCATGATCCAAAGAATTGCAGGAATTTATGAAAGTGGAGACAATACAGCAGTCAACGCCAAGCTGGATCAGATATGCAAATTCATGGAGACTCTTACCACTGGATCCACAAGTTCACTATATGGAGAAGCACCAGAGTCGAACCAACTTGAAGAAACGGTGAATTATGTCAACAATTTCAACAGACAGGGGAATAATCCATATTCCAACACCTACAACCCAGAGTGGAGGAATCATCCCAATTTTTCATGGGGCAACAATTTAGGGAAAAGAACAATCCACCATCTGGATTCCAACAGCAGACTATCCACCACATGGATTCCAGCAACAGAAAAAAGGCCAGGAGCATGCAAATGAACCAGGAATAGCAGAAGTGCTGGTTCAGTTAAAAAAATATGATGCTATGTTTCAGAACCAATCAGCTTCTATCAAAGCACTGGAGAATCAAATTGGACAACTGGCCAATGCTCAGAGTTACAGACCGCCAGGTATTATTCACAGCAACACAGAACCCAATCCAAAGAACCGAGGGAAGGAGCAGTGTCATGCCATCATGTTAAAAAGCGGTACTGAAATCAACAAAGATGTTGGAGCCAAAACAACTGCTGAGTAAGTTCCAAAAGAAACAAAGCAACAGATGGAGGAAAAAAAAGCAAAGGAAAAAGAACATATCACTCCACCTCCACCTTTTCCTCAGCGTCTTCAGAAAAACAAACTGGACAAGTTGTTTGCTCGTTTCCTGGAGGTGTTCAAAAAGCTGTATATCAATATTCCATTTGCAGAAGCATTGGAACAAATGCCCAGCTATGCCAAATTCATGAAAGACATTTTTTCACGAAAACAGAGATTGGGAGATTACGAGACAGTAACATTATCAGAAGAATGTAGCGCCATCATTCAAAGGAAACTTCCTCCAAAATTGAAAGATCCTGGCAGTTTCACTTTTCTTTGCACGATAGGAGAACATGACTTCGGTAAGGCTTTATGTGATTTAGGTGCAAGTGTTAACTTGATGCCTTTTTCTATTTTCAGGAAACTACAGATGGGAGAAACAATGCCAACTTCAGTCTCTCTACAACTTACAGATAGAACGCTTGTATTTCCAAGAGGCGTAGTTGAGGATGTGCTGGTCAAGGTTGACAAATTCATTTTCCCAGCAGATTTTCTTGTCCTTGAAATAGAGGAAGACGCAGACGTGCCAATCATCCTAGGGAGACCGTTCTTGGCTACAGGTCGAACCATTATTGATGTACAAAAAGTAGAATTAACCATGAGGGTACAGGACCAAGAAGTAACATTCAATGTTTTCAAGGCCATGAATTTCCCAGAAGATGAAAAGAATGAGGAATGTTTCAGACTTGATGTGATACACAGTACCATTCAGAACTCCAATGCAATGCAAAGTTCTATTGACAAACTTAAAACATGTCAATTGCCTGTGGAGCCTGAAGATAAAACATTTTTTGCACTGAAAAAGCCAATTCTTGCACTACAAGCAAAAGAAGAGAAAAAGTTCCACCATCTCAAAGAATTGGAGGAATTTCACAATCAGCCTTTTGAGAATGCCAAATTGTACAAAGAAAAGGCCAAGAAGAGACATGATGAGAAGTTAGCTCACATACAACTGGAACCAGGGCAGAAAGTACTGTTAAACAAATCAATGGTGAAATTCTTCCTATGGAAGCCAAAATCACGGTGGTCAGGTCCATTTGTGATCACCAAGGTTTTACCAGACAGAGCCGTTGAGATACATGATCCCGACTCTAACAAAACATTCAAGGTTTAAAACAAGCGTGTCAAGCACTACAGGGGAGAATCATTTGAGCGACAAAAAGAAAGTGTCACACTTTCCAATCTAGCCTAACGTTCGAGAAGTCACGTCTAGCTGACGACTTTTAACTTAGCGCTAGCAGGGAGGCAACCCATGCAATTTGTGTATATATTGTGATTTGGTATGATTTAATTTTGTGTGTTTAGTTTTTGCAGATTAACACATTTCAGGATGGAAGAAATTCTCAAAATATTCACAAGCAATTTCATTTTCTCCCTCAAAACTCTCTGATGAAAGTCTACAAAGCTCGCTTGGAACGGATGAGACTACTGATAATCCATGATATCCCTAATGACATTCGTTGGGTAATCGAAGCACGAGTTCGATTAGCAGGTGAGTATTCTGATTCCTGTAATTCTTATTTGCCTGGATTTGGAAGAAGCACCTATGCAAAGAAACGTAGAGCTAAGCAAATGGGTGTTTGTTACAAATGTGCACGCTGGAATTGCAGTACTCGTTGTCGTTCTTTAGGAATGGTGTCTGATAATCACGAAGACAAAATTAAATTCATTAGGGATGGCTTGAGTAAGGAGTCTGTAGATAATATATCTTCGACTCTTGAGACGCATCCCTGTGGATATGTTCATATAGCCATTCGTAAATTACATACACAATTCCAAAAAAAACAACAGTTAAGTCTTGGGAATCTGACTCAAAAAGACCTTGTTTGCCAATTTATAAGAAAATTGGATGGGAAGCTTGTCCCTGGCGCATAGACGTCAATCAAGTCGCTACTTTTCTTGTACATATTATATCTCTTTGTCTTTTCCTAATAATTTTAATTTGTTTTGTTGTTTTCTTTTATTTTCTCCGACAGGATCCAGACCTTTTTGACTATCACGATTTATTTTACTGTTTAACTAATAATTGTCATTTGGCAGGTACTAGTGCTATTATTTTACTCACCTTTTTCAGGTATTAAAAATTCAACTCATCATTGCACTTTTGAAGACATCCAGAGTAAAACATGGAAGCCACTTCAAGAAGACGAGTTGAAAATATACCTAAAGTTTGTCATGACGGAGGAGTGTCCTCCCGAGCCGGCCAGAAATGTTGGCCAAGTTATGCGCGATGCCTACCAGAAATGGGTCGCAACAAATGAGAAAGCATGATGCTACTTGCTAGCAGGGATGTCTGAGGTTCTTGCTACAAAGCATGAACCTATGGCTTCAACATCTCAGATGATGGAGCCATTGCAGGGCATGTTCGAGCAGTCTTTGGAGCGTCAATGTCATGAGGCCATGGTCTTAGCAATGACTGCTAGGATGAAGAATGGGACATCAGTCCGAGAGCACGTCTTGAAGATGATGACCTATCTCAACACTACTGAAACACATGGAGCTCGTATTGACGAGCGTAGCCAGGTGACCATGATTATGGAAACTATTCCGAAGAGTTTCCTGCAGTTTAAAAGCAACTATGTTATGAACAAGTTGACTTTTACTTTGACCCAGCTGCTTAATGAGCTCACCCACTATGAGTCCATATTTGTGGATCCTCGTAAGTCCAATGTTGAGGCAAATGTTGTCGGGTCTTCTAAATCTGCAAAGATGAAGAAGAATAGCATTGGGAAGGCTAAGACTAAGCCCTTGAAAAAGAAGAACAAGAAAGGCTCCAAGGATGCCAAGCCTAAGGGAAAGTGTTTCCACTACAACAAGAACGGGAATTGGAAAAGGAATTGTCTTTAATACCTTGCTGAGCTGAAGGAGAAAAATGATACAGGTAAATATGATTTACTCGTTATCAAATCTCTATTAGTGGAGGATGATAAATCTGTCTAGATTATTGATTCTGGAGCCACTAACCAAGTTTGTTCTTCTTTGCAGCTACTTGACTCATGAATGCACCTTGCTGAAGGTGACTACACCATGAGGGTCAGGATAGGGGATGTCGTTTCAGCAAGAGCAGTGCGAGTTCCAGTTTAAATTTTACAAATAATAGTTATTTAAATTTGAACAATGTGTTATTCATTCCTGGTTTTCGCAGGAATTCGATTTCTGTTTCTAAACTTTTAGATGATGGTTATTCAGTTTCATTTAATAGCAATTTAGTTATTATTGGTAGAAATGGATTAACCATATGCACAGGAAACTCAAAAAAAATAACTTGTATGTGTTAAGACCGTTAACACATAGGTCACTGCTTAACGCTGAAATGTTTAGGGTTGAGAAACCTAAAAATAAACGACAAAAGATTTCTCACGATGACACATATATGTGGCATCTTAGACTTGGTCATATCAACCTTCACCGGATAGACAGATTAATAAAGAACGAAGCCTTAAGCCAGTTAAAGCTCGGAACTTTACCAGTCTGTGAATCATGTTATAAGAAAAAATGACCAAGAGACCTTTTACTGGAAAAAGTATAAGAGACAGTCAACCACTTGAGCTAATACATTCGGACGTTTGCGGACCGATGAATGTAAGAGCCCGAGGTGGTTATGAATACTTCATCACATTCATTGACAATTATTCTAGATATGAGTATATTTACCTAATACAGCACAAGTCAGATACTTTTGAAAACTTCAAAGAGTATCGTGCTAAGGTTGACAACTAGTTATGTAAAAAAATCAAAACTCTACGATCAGATCGTGGAGGAGAATACATTGACAGAGATTTCGAGGAATTCTTAGTTGAGCATGGGATAGTATCCCAACTCACAGCACCTGGAACACCACATCAAAATGGTGTTGCATAAAGGAGAAATCAAACCCTACTAGACATGATGAGATCTATGTTTAGTTATAGCTCACTATCTAGTTTGTTCTGGGGATATGTGTCACAAAATGCAATGCATACCATTAATGTAATTCCATCTAAGTCTATTCTTAAGACTCCCTTGGAGTTGTGGAGTGGTCGTAAAACTAGTTTACGATATTTTTGCATATAGGGGTGTCAAGCACATGTTCTGAAGAATAAGACTACAAAGTTGGAGCCACGTTCACAAGTGTGCCTAGGCTATCCTAAGGAGACTATAGGTGGATTCTTCTATAGTCCTGATGATAACAAAGTGTTTATATGGACAAATGTTATGTTTCTAGAAGAGGATTATATGAAGGAGTTCAAACCTCGAAGTAAAGTGTTACTCGATGAGTTACTTACTGGTTCGACTAGCACACCATCGTCAACGACAGTTGACAAATACATAGCACCTTCGACATCTGAGCATCAGATGCAAGCTCATCAGAATGATCTACCACCTAGACGTAGTGGGATGGTTGTACGACAACCTGATCGCTATCTTGGAGTTGGAGAGCCAAGTTGTTGCATCCAGCGATGGTATAGATGATCCATTGACCTATCGTAGTGCAATAGATGATTCTGATAAAGAGGAATGGCTCAAAGCCATGAACCTAGAGATAGAGTTTATGTACTCCAACTCAGTCTAGGAACTCGTAGACCAATCTGATGGGGTGAAACCCATAGGTTGGAAGTGGATCTACAAGAGGAAGAAGGGAATATATGGGAAGGTACAGACCTTCAAGGCTAGGCTAGTGGCCAAGGGTTATACCTAGAAAGAGGGAGTTGACTATGAGGAAACCTTCTCGCTAGTAGCCATGCTCAAATCCATATGTACTCTTCTATCCATTTCCGCATATTATGACTATGAAATTTGACAAACGAACGTCAAGAATGCATTTTTGAATGGCAATCTTGATGAGAGTATCTATATGGTACAACCAGAGGGGTTCATAGCCCAAGGTCAAAAGCAAAATGTTTGCAAGCTGCAAAGGTCCATTTATTGACTTAAGCAGACATCTCGATCTTGGAATATAAGATTTGATACCACGTTCAAGTCTTATGATTTTGAGCATAATGTTGATAAGCCTTGTGTATACAAGTTCGTCACTGACGGGAAAGTGGTTTTTCTTATTTTATACGTCGATGATATTTTACTCATTGGGAATGATGTAAAGATATTATCGGATGAGAAAACCAAGCTAACCAATTCCAAATGAAAGATTTGGGAGAGGCCAGTTATGTTATTGGGATTCAAATACTTCGGGATCGCAAGAAACGACTGTTAGCTATGTCTCAGACATCCTATATCGACAAGATCCTTGTGCGATTTGGGATGCATAATTCCAAGAAAGGCAATCTGCCTTATCGGCATGGAATTCATTTGTCAAATGAACAGTCTCCTAAGACACCTCAAGATGTTGAGGAAATGAGATATATCTTATATGCCTCAGCAGTTGGTAGTCTCATGTATGCTATGTTATACATTAGACTGGACATCTGTTTTGCAGTGGGAGTAGTCAGTAGGTTTCAGTCGAACCCAGGATTGGATCACTGGGTGGCTGTGAAACACATTCTCAAGTATCTTAAGAGAACGAGAGATTATGTGCTTGTGTATTCCGGTGAGGATATGATCCTGAGGGGATATATGGACTCTGATTTTCAAATAGATGTCGATTCTAGGAAATCAACATATGGATCAGTGTTTACCCTAGGGGGTGGGGATATAGTATGACGGAGTATAAAGCAATCTTGCATTGCTGACTCCACCAAGGAGGCTAAATATGTAGCAGTTTGTGAAGCAGCTAAGGAAGCAGTCTGGCTCCGTAAATTCTTAGGAGATCAGGAAGTTGCTCCAGATATGGATAAATCACTCACACTTTATTGCGATAATAGTGGTGCAAGGGCGAATTCAAAAGAACCAAGAAGCCATAAGAGGGGAAAGCATATAAAGAGGAAATATCATCTCATCAAGGAGATAGTGCATAGTGGAGACGTTACCGTCATAAAAATACATCCGCAGAGAACCTGACTGATCCGTTTACAAAGACCTTGTCGGCTAAAGGGTTTGAAGGTCACCTAGATGGTCTAGGATTATGTGACATGTCCCATTTGCTCTAGTGAAAGTGGGAGATTGTTGGGATGTATGCCCTAGAGCTACATGTAATGTAAACGGGTTTATATGTTTTGAAATAAAATGATGCATTATTCATTTATCAAATTGTTTGTTTTAATTTCGCATATTATAAATTATCTAGAATACCCTAGATTATTTATGTGCCTTCAGACTTAGTGTATGAGTGTCAAACACAAGAGGATTTAAGTCTGAAGTTAGTAATCTTAAATAGTTCATAGAGAGCAAACAAAGCTGGTACTTTGTTTGTGGTTTATCTATAGTTGCGGTCCATTCTATATTTGTATGGTGACCTTAATCCGGGATCGTCCATGTAGAGACACGAGAATGGAGGCACCTTGTATGATGTGATCATATATGACTGGACCCAGATGGAAATGACTTTCTTATAATATCCGTTAAACAAAGAAATCATTTCGATCTACTAGATGGTCATTTATGGATTGATCTTAATCTTGAGTATACTACAAACTCATGCATGGCACGCTATGTCCTTTGATTTACAAAGGTGAGATTGGTGTAGCAGTCCCGACCAATAGCTATATACTTTGGGGACATGGTCTGGTGTGTAGCTGGAGATGTTTTACATAGATATGGAGTTCACTCATTCTTGGGAGAAGTAGAGGAGTATATTTCTTAAGGGTTGATTTGGTACTTGAATGGTTAGAGCGCTCAAGTCTTTCTATTACGAATAGAAAGATTAAAATTCATCATGGTTATGAATAAATAGTTCATTAGAGAATCAATGGTACTTAAGGTAAAAATAATTAGAGGGGTATAATGGACATTATGACCCGACTCTAATTACGAGATACTCGTGAAGGGTTAATTTGTATATAGTGACTATATCGATGGACACAGACGTGGTTCGACTTAATGTACTATCTGCGGCAACGAGAGTGCAGCTTCGGGTTTTTAGTGAAATAACCATGAGTTAATAATTCAGAATATTAAATTAAGAGCTTAATTAATATTTTGAGATTATTGGAGCTTGGAACCGTAGGTCCATTTGGTCCCCATGCTAGCTCAATATACTGTAGCGGATTTAGTATAGTTGGATAGTCCAATTATATACTCACATATGTATAAATATTATTAATATGATTAATAATATTTTGTCACTCTTGAAACTATATATTAAAAGTTAATATATGGTTTTAATAATTATATGATAATTATTGAATGCATAATATTAAATTATATATGATATAATTTAATAAGGTCAAATTTGGAATTTCTAAATTTTGGGTTTTGGAAACCCTTGGTGAGTTATGCTAGGTTGCAAAACTCTTGCATTAAATTTGGAAACTCATGGTGAATTATGCTAGGTTGCAAAACTCTTGGATTTAATTTAGTGGTTACACTTTTTGAAAGGTAATTACACTTTTAATTTTGTAACATATATTTCATTATGGTAATTAAATTTTATGTTACAAAATTAATGCAAAAATCCATGTTTGGCCGAAAATTCATTGGAGGAATAGGAAGGGTTTTATTTGTTTTGGAAACAAATAACCCTAAATATAAAAAAGAAAAATACGTTTTTCTTTTGTAAGACTTTTCATTCCAACCCTAGCTACATTTCTTCTTCTTCATCCTTCTCTCAAAAGTTGAGAAACACCATGGAAAAATAAAAAGAAGAAAAAGATAAAGAAAAATAATTGTGACAAAAATCTCTAAAGAGTTTAGGGATTTAATTTGTGTGAGTCAAGCCCACACTTGTTTTCGTTGGTTGTGAGACAAAGTACGGAAGAATCTTTTGGTGTCGAACAAAATAAAAATCCATCTCTTTCATTCACTTTTTCATCACACACGGCAGTGAGCATTGTTATTGCTCACTGCCGCCCAAACAACAAGAGAAATAGGGCTCGGTTTGTTTCCGTTTTGATCCATAATTTTTAGGGAACCTAAAGGGAATTTTTGGGGCAGTGTTTGAATTTTTTTTGGGTGAAAAATCAGACCTGAAACATAACAGAAACTAATTCGTATAAGGGCTGAACTGTGCACTGTTTTTTGGCGCATAACGGGTCCAAAAACAGTGCGGTTTTTGCACTGTTGTTCAGGGACTGTTCCGGGACCATTTCGAGGCTGAGATTTTGTTCAAAATAGTTGCAAAATTTCAGTGGTACTGCTGGTCACATTTGGAAACTTGGGAAGGACAGAAAAAATTTTCAAGTCTGATCTGGATGCCTAAACCGTTTCCGCTGCGCTAGGAAAGCGTTTCCTATATTTTCAACAAAAAATTCATGTGTCACGTTTAAATATAGATTAAACGTCAAATCTCCGCTATGAATAATTCATATGTCACGACATAATTATTATTCTTAGTAAATATTCGAAACTCGTTTCCGAATCATACCTCGGCCAAGGATTTCAAAGAATCAAAAATTGGACACCTAAATCCCGTTCACGGGACTGACAGATTCTCTCTGGATACTTCACAAGATATCGTGAGTATTCAACCATACCCAACGAACAGGCGGAGGTCTGATCTTAAAAGATCGTTGACGTGATTGTCATCAAAGTATAGAGGATATCTCACATATCCACAATGGTGTCACAAGTCAAAGGAGCTAATATGTTATTCGACTCGTAAAGATTCCTATTGACGTTGGTGTACCATCTATCAGGAATCTTTGAATGAGTCGTTCAGTATTTATCCAATCAATACCTACGTGTCTAAATGAGTCTCCCAAGACTCGTGGTTTACTAAGACAAACCATTAGAACAATTCTAATATACGACACGTACCGGTCTCACGGGTTTACTAACTGACCAAGTATGTAAACCTTTGTATGGGTTTTAGGGGGTAAATCCGGTAACGCAGCGGAAGCGGTGGAAAATCGTATTTTCCGATTTCAAAACTTTTCTCGGATTAATTAAATAAACATATTTATTTAATTATCCTATAATCAAATTATGAAATAAAATTCAAATAAATCATATTTAAGTGAATTTACCAAATTGCCTTTATATTAGTATTTTGTCCATTTTAGTCCGAAATTGATCTAATCAATTTTGAATGATTCTAAATCATTTCTAAGATGAACTTAGCATGTTCAAAACATCAAAACACCAAAAGCACCAAAAATCCCATTTTCTTCATCAAGGCCGAATGCACCTCCAAGGTGTGCCATTTGTACACTTTGTCATTTCATGCTTCAAAACACATCAAGATGTAATCCAATCAACATGAAACTTTATATGCATCATATAAACACACAAATACACAACATATATGAAAATCCCTAAATTTTGAATTGGTCATGAACCCTAATTTTTCAATTTCATCAAATTGGACAAATTAGACCAAATTGGTTAAATCCAACACTTCAATCATCTTTCTTCCATCCAATCAAAGTCTCAACACAATGAAACAACTCAAGATCAAATATAGGTCATTTAAGAGTGGGTCAACAACTCTAGATTAGCAACAAGGTTCCAAAACCACAAAAGAACACTTATTACTACAATAGCCATAAGCTTTCTTCATCATACATGCTCTACACTTTCACCAAACTTTTATCCATCAAAAACACAAGAATAAAGAATAGAAAAACTCAAGACATCACAAGATGTTTCCCACAACAAGAGGAACAAATTACTCTCTAATGGAAGGTTGGAAATACTTACTATTTTCCAAGCTTTTCTTGATTTTTCTTTCTTTTCTCTCTAGCATCCTTTGCTTCCTTTAATGGAGTTTTCTTTAAAGTGTATTAGGTTTATATCCAAATGAAATGAAAAACAATATATACTTGTTCCAAATAAAGCCTTGGCCGAATTTGTGAAGGACAAAGACAAGAAATATTCATTTCATTTTTCATTTGAATTTCATGTTACCAACTTGTCAAAATATCAAAAACACTTTAATGATATTTCTAACAAAGTCAACAATGGCAACATAGAAAAAATATAACTCTTATATTTATAAAGTGTATGGCCGAATTTAGAAAGAAATAAAGGAAAAAGATATTTTCATTTTTCAAACAATTTTGAACAAATATCTTAAGAAGTCAAAATCAATTTGACAACCATTTCCTTTAATGTATAAGTCAACAATTGCAACTTATAATCATTTCCTAACTTTATCATTTGGTGATATATTTATATTTTAATTATATTAATCATTTAACAATTAAATAATTAAATAATTAATTAAAAAAATACAATTATCAAATATATGTATTATATTTACTTTAAATATCTCAAATACATATATTGATGATATACGTCAAATACCTTTATTTGACTATTTATTAATGTGTATTTAATAATATCATATATAAATACAAATACAACATTAATTAGGAAATGACGGTTCGGCCCGTTCGCATGTATTTTTCGTTTAACGATTAAACAATTTATAAATAATCATCATTATTCATAAATGTTGCTCTAGTGCTCTACGAGTATGTTTCATTATTGAGACTCTCTAGATTCAGGTATATCCGTCACAAAATCCAATTTCGTGTCCATAATCTATCCACCCGTAGATTATGACGATCACGGATAATCTCGCTGAATCATACAGGTCGAGGTCATTGCATACGTATAATCCCTCTGTCACAGGTATCCAGATAATCCCAGAGATATAGATGTGAACGTCAAATCTCTATAGGTATTATCTCGTCGACGTATCTATTAGCAATCTCTAAATAACATTCGGAACTTACTTCCGAAGTATACTGTGGCCACAGATTTAACATACTGCTAATAATATATGGACTACCTATGCTCTGTACACAGAACTGACGGATCCTATCTTGATACTCACAGGATATCCTGAGGATCGGTCCACACCCAACGAACAGGCGGAGGTCTGATCTAAATAGATCGGTGACGTGACTGCCATCTAAGTGTGGAGGATGTCTCATATATCCACAGTGGTGTCTCAAGTCGAAGGACCACTATGCTACTCAACCCGAGAAGATTCTTATTGACGTTGGTGTACCATCCATTAAGAATATTCGGTGAGCCGTTCAGTGTTTATCCACTATAAACACCTACACGTCTATATGAGTCTCCATAGACTCATGGTTCATTGGGATAAACCATCGGACCAAGTCTCGATATACGACATGTACTGGTCTCAACGGATTTGACTAACCGACCCGTGTTAGCAAATCTTGACCAGGAACTATATTTGATAATATACATATAGCAGTGACACTTCCCAATGTCAATTACAAACTAACTTTGTAACTGTGTACTGCATTATATATTATCGGGTCTTTGTCTAATATATACATATCACTAAATCACATTTAGTTTCAATCTAATCGTAATCAGATCGAATACATATATAAAAAAACAAGAGGTGCAACCACTAAGTAAGTGATATTATGGGAAAAGGGGATGTTCGTATTCATGAATCATACATAAATACGGTCCGGATTGGCGCTCTGAGCACCAACCCCAACAATTTCTCCCACTTGCTCTAGTGCCAATCCACGGTATCATATACTCGTCTCAATGTGTATCATATGCACATGGCCCTCAAAAGCTCACCAGTACTTAAGAGGCAAGAGACAAGTCCGCTATGAAATATTGAGTTTGTCAAATAAACTCCATCGTTTCCCATAGTCAGCATCATTCATATTTTGTAGAATCTAAATTATACATTAATATGACTCTGATGCTACATCAGTATTGTGGTACAGCTACTGAGTTGTCCAAGTATTTAAGGATCAAATCCAAAATACTATGAAGACAACTGCAAGCACAATAACAATTCAAAACTTTTATTTTATAAGGTCTATGCAACTTCATAAGTCAATACTTTATAAGTTGCATTTAATTCCACTATAAAAGTAGAATCCTTCGTGACACTCCCACTGCATCTTTCTGACTCTTTATGACGTAGACTGTCTAACGTCATAATTAGTCTCAAAACTAATATGACCCTAATGGTTGCAGACTATATTCTCCATGAATTAGAAACTTGTTCTTAATATCTCAAAGATCAGAAAGAACGTGTTTCAAGATCCATCCTATGGTCTATAGGATATCAAAATAACTCGTAACAATTACGATTAAATCAATATCTTTAATCGCATATTATAAAGCATTTATTATGTCATCATTAAATGATACATAAGATTGATTAGACATTCTAATCAATATCTCTTTCGGAAAAGGGATCATCATTTACGAAAGATGAATACTTTATATTAGACACACAATAACTGTCCAACAGTTATACTAACTGTCATACAGATAGCCTAGTTATGTCCTTTATTAGATCATATCTAATGTACGAATAATAGGAGTATCTCACAAGTCTCTTGGTTTTATATCTTATATAAAACTTTATATCGTATATAACAGAGACTACTCCCACTGTTTTCACGGAGTAAAGAAGACTTAGGTAATTCTTTTACCTCACAAACATCTCATTATTACTATAATAATGAAAATGTCGTTAAGATATATATAACACTAGAAATTAATTTGTACGCTCCCACTAACCCTTCTAATCACATATGTATTCTCTATACTTTGACAAGATCAGACAATCTGACGATATCAAAAATAGAGAACACGGATTTTCGGAAGACTTATCTGAGTCTACAATAGGCTCTATAAGCTAGCACACTAAACTGCGATCTCAGCAGAACACAAACTCTAGGGCCATTTCAGAATGAACTCTTCAAATAAGGATATCACAACTGATCTCTTATCTGAATAAGTCATCCATAAACGCCACTTTGCATTCTTTAGCTAAAAATACAGTTTATTATCAACATTAACCAATATATCTTTAATTGTTCAATTAGCGTGACTAGAGATAAGTTTTCTCAGAATCTACAATAGATTGCTGAGTATAACTTTTCTCACTGTCATACTTTAAAGGTCAAACCTTTAATAAGCTCACAATGCTTTCGCTGCGCAAACAATTAGCACATTTTATGAACTAATTCATAATGAAAGCTTAATCAAGTTCAAAACTTGATCGTAGTAAGCTATGAACAATCTTAGATCTAAGGTTCAATGGTGAACTTCCAGAATCGATATCAAATATCGCTTCCATTATAAGTCATAGGATAATTTTTCTTCAATAAGAAAACAACGGAACCATTAAGTATCAAATACTCGTGAATGATTCTGTTATCCTATTGGACTTGTACGGAAGATGTATAAGGGTTGTTTCATCATCTATTAATTACATAGTTCCATTTATAATTTATCATTCTCACATTTGACTTCAATAAGTCAAGTCTTTTCTACAATAGTTAACATCTGATGTTACACACCAAGTAATAAAACGATTTTATTACTTGGAATCGTAGGAAAGATATTCTATTAAATAGAATACAATATTCTATTAAAAATAATAAACGATAAACTTTTACTTATACCTCCAAGGTGTAAGTAATTTCCATTATATAACTATTATATAAAAGAAACATACAAATCTTAAACTTTTCAAGATTCGGATTTTCTACCTATACATATCATATATGTAACTGTAGAAATTAATGGAACATTAATTAAAGAGATGAATTAGTGTTACTGGAGCATAACCCCAAGAGTATTGAAACTAATTCGATAACATTCAATATCATACGAATCAAATCATATAAGATTCGATTGCTCCCACTACTCAATTCCATCAAGATGGAATCGTGGAAGAACAATATTGAATATGAATCATATTCACTAAATAACCTTAGAACTAATTGCTTTAGATTCATACGTTTGATCGTATCAAAGATCTTTGAACAGTTCAAAGACATGTAATGAATTTTGATGATATAATTCTCTAAAAACTTTAGATTGAATATATTTGAACAAGTCAAAAATTTCAATCTACGTTTCATCAGAACAGGTTGAAAGTTCTTGATACTTTCAAGACTTTCAATATGTGTTCCTTCAGAAACTCGTAACCAAGTTATGACAATTCATCAACTAAGTTACGAAATAAAGAAAACTACCTTAAGCAATTATTATTTATTAAACACATACATCCAATGTATCAGTTTAATAAATTTGGTGGTCCAATGACAATCATTGGTTAAACGAGATCTTAATCACCTTCCTGAATACAATATTCATTAAATGGATAAGGATATGTGGTATGATCTAGTATCAAACCATCCTTTACCATACGGAACAAGCATCCAATGCTTAAGTGATTAAACTCATAAAGCACCGTTCTAAATTATTTACTTTACCGAATAATTTTTCTTAATGCTTATCTCTACGTCAATGACACTACTAGTTATTATAAAATATGTAACAATTGTTTATAAAGAACAAGTGACTATCCAATAGTCGCAAGTTCCGATATCAAATATCAAAACAATCGTTAACCAATATTTCAAATAACTAGACGGGAGATCTGGTATCCAATACCTATAGTTGTTGTATTTGTGAAAATCGATATTTTCTATACACAACTATACACATCTCCTTTCTTTAGCTTTACTATTTGCATTCAACTATTCACAACAATTGCAAATAATTGATTAGCAAATTGTGTGAGACACATTACCTCTAAAGGTAATTAAAGCTTAGAAATGTCATTACTAGATAAACAAAAACCTAATGGGGCTTTCTTAATGCCAGTCAAGAATCTTGAGACATGAACTAATTCAAGTCAATTCTTACTGCAT
The DNA here is from genome assembly GCA_019454045.1 of Zanthoxylum bungeanum. Lineage (NCBI taxonomy): Eukaryota > Viridiplantae > Streptophyta > Magnoliopsida > Sapindales > Rutaceae > Zanthoxylum > Zanthoxylum bungeanum. Next base: position 31,627 of record SKCR01036531.1, on the reverse strand, counting down.
AAGAAACTATTCTCTCTAAAGTATTATATCCTAAAAGGGATATCTATCTAGATTATCTGTTGTGACTTAGAAACTAAGTCATTAACCATCTTGATTTTTGAAGAAAATCAGAACAACAGTTCCCGATGGTCTAGACTAATCTAATAATATCCTTGTCTAATAGTATCTAGAATCTATTCTAGAATAACTGCAACCAAGAGTCTAGTATGATAACATATCATAATATGTGTGCAGTAAATAAAGTTTAATTCTATATAAACAATAGAATAAGGAAACAAACAAGCGGCAATTTCCAAAATAACATACATTGCCTAAGTTATGGAATATTTAAACTTAGCAGTGCCTCCCACTATTTTTACGTAATGCCGTAATCCCCAACGGAAAGACGAGAATTCAATAATTAAATCGAATTCCATAATGGAAGAGGACCCCATGAATATATTTCGACTCACAGCAGAGGCACGGTCTCGCCTACGTATATTCACAGGTAGACAACTAATTGTCAATCACTCACTAGTGACTCCGAGGTTCCGGTCCTGGCCGTTTCTCGTTGTCGCAGCAAAGGCAGGGCACAAGGAGACGTACCAAGGTTAAACTCGTCAATGATAAACTCAGTTACTTGCGTAACCCTGGCAGCTAGGGCACGTTCAGGATTCCGCTTTCGCTTGAATTTATCTAGTATCTAATATACATTCGGCATAAATAAATTTCTATCAGCTACCCCTCACAGCAGAGGCACGGTCTCGGATGTAGTCAACGAAAAGATATTTATTAAACCGTATTGACAAGACGGACCAAGAAACAAGTATTCAAAATACTAGTTACTTTAAAACTTATTAAGCGGGGATATTCCATTAAGTGTCATACACCCTAAATCTAATCAAATGAGATTATACATGCATGTATAAAGTCAGAAAAAAATGATAAACATTGAATAAAACAAGCTAACATTTATGGAGGCCTAGAATCAGACTCGCTCTGATACCATTTTGTAGGGGTTTATGGGGTAAATCCGGTAACGCAGCGGAAGCGGTGGAAAATCGTATTTTCCGATTTCAAAACTTTTTCTCGGATTAATTAAATAAACATATTTATTTAATTATCCAATAATCAAATTATGAAATAAAATTCAAATAATCATATTTAAGTGAATTTACCAAATTGCCCTTATATTGGTATTTTGTCCATTTTAGTCCGAAATGATCTAATCAATTTTGAATGATTCTAAATCATTTCTAAGATGAACTTAGCATGTTCAAAACATCAAAAACACCCAAAATCACCAAAAATCCCATTTCTTCATCAAGGCCGAATGCACCTCCAAGGTGTGCCATTTGTGCACTTTGTCATTCATGCTTCAAAACACATCAAGATGTAATCCAATCAACATGAAACTTTATATGCATCATATACACACAAAAATACACAATATATATGAAAAGCCCCAAATTTGGAATTGGTCATGAACCCTAATTTTTCAATTTCATCAAATTGGACAAATTAGACCAAATTTGTTAAATCCAACACTTCAATCATCTTTCTTCCATCCAATCAAAGTCTCAACACAATGAAACAACTCAAGATAAATCTAGGTCATCTAAGAGTGGGTCAACAACTCTAGATTAGCAACAAGGTTTCCAAAACCACAAAAGAACACTTATTACAACAATAGCCATAAGCTTCCTTCATCATACATGCTCTAACACTTTCACACAAAACTTTTATCCATCAAAAACACAAAGAATAAAGAATAGAAAAACTCAAGAACATCACAAGATGTTTCCCACAACAAGAGGAACAAATTACTCTCTAATGGAAGGTTGGAAATACTTACTATTTTCCCAGCTTTTCTTGATTTTTCTTTCTTTTCTCTCTAGCATCCTTTGCTTCCTTTAATGGAGTTTTCTTTAAATAAATGTATTAGGTTTAGATCCAAATGAAATGAAAAACAATATATACTTGTTCCAAATAAAGCCTTGGCCGAATTTGTGAAGGACAAATACAAGAAATATTCTTTCATTTTTCATTTGAATTTCATGTTACCAACTTGTCAAAATATCAAAACACTTTGATATTTCTAACAAAGTCAACAATGGCAACATAGAAAAAATATAACTCTTATATTTATAAGTGTATGGCCGAATTTAGAAAGAATAAAGGAAAAAGATATTTTCATTTTTCAAACAATTTTGAACAAATATCTTAAGAAGTCAAAATCAATTTGACAACCATTTCCTTTAATGTATAAGTCAACAATTGCAACTTATAATCATTTCCTAACTTTATCATTTGGTGATATATTTATATTTTAATTATATTAATCATTTAACAAATTAAATAATTAAATAATTAATTAAATACAAATATATCAAATATATGTATTATATTTACTTTAAATATCTCAAATACATATATTGATGATATACGTCAAATACCTTTATTTGACTATTTATTAATGTGTATTTAATATATCATATATTAAATACAAATACATATTAATTAGGAAATGACGGTTCGGCCCGTTCGCATGTATTTTCGTTTAACGATTAAACGATTTATAAATAATCATCATTATTCATAATGTTGCTCTAGTGCTCTACGAGTATGTTTCATTATTGAGACTCTCTAGATTCAGGTATATCCGTCACAAAATCCAATTTCGTGTCCATAATCTATCCACCCGTAGATTATGACGATCACGGATAATCTCGCTGAATCATACAGGTCGAGGTCATTGCATACATACGTATAATCCCTCCGTCACAGGTATCCAGATAATCCCAGAGATATAGATGTGAACGTCAAATCTCTATAGGTATTATCTCGTCGACGTATCTATTAGCAATCTCTAAATAACATTCGGAACTTACTTCCGAAGTATACTGTGGCCACAGATTTTAACAGACTGCTAATAATATATGGACTAACTATGCTCTGTACACGGAACTGACGGATCCTATCTTGATACTCACAGGATATCCTGAGGATCGGTCCACACCCAACGAACAGGCGGAGGTCTGATCTAAATAGATCAGTGATGTGACTGCCATCTAAGTGTGGAGGATGTCTCATATATCCACAGTGGTGTCTCAAGTAGAAGGACCACTATGCTACTCAACCCGAGAAGATTCTTGTTGACGTTGGTGTACCATCCATTAAGAATCTTCGGTGAGTCGTTCAGTGTTTATCCACTATAAACACCTACGTCTATACGAGTCTCCATAGACTCATGGTTCATTGGGATAAACCATCGGACCAAGTCTCGATATACGACATGTACTGGTCTCAACGGATTTGACTAACCGACCCGTGTTAGCAAATCTTGACCAGGAACTTGTTTGATAATATACATATAGCAGTGACACTTCCCAATGTCAATTACAAACTAACTTTGTAACTGTGTACTGCATTATATATTATCGGGTCTTTTTCTAATATATACATATCATTAAATCACATTTAGTTTCAATCTAATCGTAATCAGATCGAATACATATATAAAAAACAAGAGGTGCAACCACTAAGTAAGTGATATATATGGAAAATGGGATGTTTGTATTCATGAATCAACAGAAATACGGTCCGGATTGGCGCTCTGAGCACCAACCCCAACAACCTGACTAGGAACAATTAAAGAATGAATTGTATTGTGACATTTTCAGTAACAATTGCGGCGCTTTTGCAATTATGTCACAACTATTCATTCTAAGGTCTTTTACGCATTACCATATATAAGATTATATTGATGAAAATTACTTAATTTTATTCATAATAAAATATAATGTATAGCGTATCTACAATAAATACAACAAAATTGGCGCGTCGAGCACCAACTCCAACATTTTCTCCCACTTGCTCTAGTGCCAAATTTGATGGTATCTAATGTCCATCGCCTCTACATGTCTATCATATAGTCTCGGAGGCAAGGTCTTCGTAAGCGTGTTTGCTATGTTGTCCTCTCCAGATATCTTGCATTTGGAAACATCTCCTCGAGTGATGATCTCACGAATAATGTTGTACTTTCGCTCCATATGTTTCAATTTCCGATCCGCTCTGGGTTCATTTGCTTGTGCAACGACACCACTATTATCACAGAACAACGGGATCGAATCCTCGATGCTTGGGACACTACCAATTCTGTGATAAATTTTCTAATCCATATAGCTTCATTTGAAGCATCTGATGCCGCAATATATTCCGCCTCAGTGGGGGAATCAGTTGTTGATCCTTGTTTGGAATATTTCCAACTGACTGCAGTATTATTAAGAGTAAATAAAAAACTTGAGGTAGACTTTTTATCATCAGGATCTGACTGAAATTCAGAATCTGTATATCCTCTTATCTGTAAATCACCTTCTCCATAACTAAGAAACTTATCCTTAGTACCTTTCAGATACTTTAGGGTGTGTTTAACGGCCATCCAATGGTCGTTACCTGGATTTGACTAATATCTTCCAGTAACGCTTACTGCATGACTAGTATCAGGTCTTGTACATAACATGGCATACATGATGCTTCCTAAGCATGATGCATTAGGTTGACTAGACATTCTAGACTTTTCATCGTCCTTCTGAGGACACATCTTCTTCGAAAGATGAATGCCATGTCGAAAAGGTATATTAGCAATTTTACAATTGCTAAAGTTATACCTTTTCTAGGTTCTTATCTATGTACGAAGATTGGGATAAACCAATCCACTTCCTTTCTCTATCCCTATAGAGTTTTATACCAAGTATATAGGAAGCTTCACCCAAGTATTTCATGGACAAATTTTTACAGAGGTATGCTTTTGTTGGGGTTTTGGGCGGTAATTCGGGTAAACGCAACGGAACGCGGAAAATTAATTTTTTCCGAATTCAATAATTTTTCTTGGGTAATTAAAATTAACTAATTTATTTCAATTACTCAATACTTAAAAACTGAAATTTTTACCCAAAAATCAAATTTTTCAGTAATTACCATTTTTCCCCAAAACTTTGTATTTTTGTCATTTTAGTCCAAAATTGTCAAATACAATTCTAATTGATTCCAAATCAATCCCAAAATGATTTATACATCTCTAATACATGAAAATATAATTTTCAACTCAAAGAAACCGAATTTCTAGAATTTTCCGAATGGTCCCTAAACTTTCAAGAATTTGTAATTGGGTCATTTTTGTTCAAAACATGTCAAGATCAAATCCAAAAATTCCCAAATTTAATATACATCATATATACATCAAATCTCATAACATATATGAAAAGCCCCAAATTTGGTGAAGGTTAACAACCCTAATTTTATAATTTCACAAATTAACAAAATAAACGCCAAATTAATCAAATTCAAGACTTTAATTCAATTCCCACAACACCAAACAAGTCTCACCATCATGAAACAACTCAAGAACAATTCTAGGTCAATCATGAGTGGCTAAGTAACTCTAGAAAGCTTTATAAACAAATTTAAGCATTCTAAATTAACAAATATGCTTCCATCTTTCAATCAAGCTCTCAATCATCAAAACACAACCATAAGAAAGTAGAGAAGAAACTAAGCTACACATGTTGAAGCTTATGATCTTAGAAATAATTTTCAAGAAGAAGAAAGTACGAAAATCCATACCAAATTTCCAAAATGTGCAAGCTTTTCTTCTTTCTTCTCTTTTTCTCTCTTTCTCACTTTGTATTTGATTTTTAGGGTTCTTGAATTAATGAAACAAAAAAGAAAACTAGGCTTATATTTTTTTTTAACATTACCGAAAAATGTAGAAAAAACATAGCCATGTTTTTTTTTAATTTTATTTCAATAAATTGGAAATGATTTAATTTTATTTGTGGTGACAAATCATCAAATAATTCAATCCTTATCACAAATAAACCAATTAAATCATGCCAAATAAACCAATCAAAATTGGCCATAAAAACCAATCAAATTAAGCCATTTAGTTTACTTAATAAAGTAAACTAGATATTTAATATTTAATTATTTAACATTTAAATAATCAAATAATTAAATACAAATATCTCAAATATATGTATTATATTTACATTAAATAATCAAAATACATATATTAAGAATAAATGTCAAATATCACAATTCGACATTTAATAAATGACCGATAAGATCTTAAAAGCATGTATCTTTATTTAACCGTTAAACAACTTATAAATAATCAGTATTATTTATAAAAGTTTCCCTAGTACCAAACGAGTATATCTCATTAGTAAAACTCTCTAGGTTCAGGCATATCTGTCACGAAATTCAATTTCGTGTCCATAATCTACCCACCCGTAAATTATGACAAACACGGATAAAATCTCTGAACCATACAGGTCGAGGTCACTGCATACATATAATCCTTCCGTCACAGGTATCCGGATTATCCCAGAGATATAGATATAAACGTCAAACCTCTTTAGGTATAATCATGTCGACGATTCTATTAGCAATCTCTTAAATAACACTTACAACTTATTTCTACAGTGTACCACAGGCCCATGGATTTAACAGATTGCTAATTCCATAATGGATACATATGCTCTGTACACAGAACTGATGGATCCTATCTTGATACGCACAGAATATCCTGAGGATCAGTCCACACCCAACGAACAGGCGGAGGTCTGATCTAAATAGATCGGTGACATGACTGCCATCAAAGTGTGGAGGATACCTCATACATCCACAGTGGTATATCAAGTTGAAGGATCACTATGCTCACTCAACTCGAGAAGATTTTTATTGATGTTGGTGTACCATCTATTAAGAATCTTCGGCGAGTCGTTCAGTGTTTATCCGATATAAATACCTACGTGTCTATATGAGTCTCCCGAGACTCATGGTTCATTGAGAAACCATTAGAATCCATCATTCTAATATACGACACGTACCGGTCTCAACGGGTTTACTTACTGACCAAGTAATTGTAAACCTTGACTAGGAACAGTTAAAGAATGATATTGTTATGATACTGCTCAATGTCAGTTGCGACGCTTTTGCAACTGTATCATAACCAATCACTCTATGGTCATTTACGTCTTTACCATATAATAAAAGAATTTATATTATAGAAACTATTTATTTTATTCATTAACAAAATTTATACAAAACTATTTACAGGGAAATACATAAGAAATCGGCGCTCAGAGCACCAACCCTAACAGCTTTAACACCCTGCATCATTCCAATATCATTTCCAATTATCAGGATGTCGTCAACATAGAGCATTAAGGACACGATCATAATCCCACTAACCTTCTTATAAACACAAGGTTCTTCTTCATTTTTTAGAAAACCATACAATCTGATTACTTCATCAAAACGAAGATTCCAACTCTGCGAAGCTTGTTTAAACCCATAAATGGACTTCTTAAGCTTACATACCATGCCAGAATTTTGGCTGGAGACAAAACCCTTCGGCTGTTTCATATAGATTTCTTCATCAAGAAATCCATTAAGAAAAGTCATTTTGACATCCATTTGCCAAATATCATAATCATGGTAAGCAGCGATAGCCAACAAAATCACAATAGACTTTAGCATCGCTACTGGTGAAAAGGTTTCATCATAGTCCACACATGGCCTTTGAGTGTAACCTTTAGCAACCAGTTGGGCTTTGAAGGTTTCAACCTTCCCATCAGGCATACGCTTCCTTTTGTAAACCCAATTATAACCTACCGGAACAATTCCCTCAGGAAGCAGAACCAAGTCACATACTTGATTCTGATGCATAAGTCTATTTCAGAATTCATGGCTTCCTGCCATTTAGCGGAATCAATGTCTAACATTGATTCTCTATAGGTATACGGATCAGTCTCCTCAACAATGAGCACATCAAGACTCTTGTCTTGTATCAAATACAAGCGCTCAGGAGGTCTCGATATCCTAATAGACCGACGGAGAGTGGAACTAGAAGGTTCTGCTTCTGTCTGAACCTGTGATTCCTCTATCGATCTGTCATCTATAGGTTGGACTTATCTAATGGCATGCAAAATATAATGACCTTGCGAATTTGAACATTTGTGTAAAAAAACATCATTCATATCATATATATATATATATATATATATATATATATATATATGTAGAACAATTCTTAATATGTACATGATATCTTTTTGTATCTAATACAAACAGAGAGATAATATTAGCTACACAACCAGACACAAAAACACAATCTGTCAAAATGATGTTGCCTCTGGATAGACAAATCTCGTATTCGCCAATAGCTACTGCAGATAAAGAATCTTCATTCCCAAAGCGCAGCTGTATCTCACATGGATTAAGCATCCTACTGACCCTCAGCCCCTACAACGAATTGCAGATGTGAGTTGGACTAGCAAAATCTAAAACCCACCCATAACCAATTGCTTCACAAGCCAAAGAGATATCAATGATAGGGAAAATAAACATACCTGAAACGGAGGCCATCTCCCGTCTGACGGAAGCTATGTAGTCTCGACAATTACGTCTCCAATGTCCAATCTTGCCACAGTGGTGGCACTTGTCCTCAGCGGTTTTCTTTTTCTTCGACTTGCTTGGCTTTTCAACCTTTCCTTTGGGAGGAACACCGGAGCCAGCCTTCTTTGCCTTTTTCTTTTTCTTCTTGCCCGATCTCGTAGATTGAGAAGAAAATGAAGAAGTAGGCAAAAAGGACTTTGAGATGAGTGTCAGCACACCCTTCTTGATGTCCTTCTCAGCAGTCTGAAGCATCATATGCAACTGATTGTAGGAACAATGAATACCATGCATGTTGAAGTTCATAATGAACTGAGAATACGCCGGTGGGTGTGAGCCAAGAATCAAATTCCTGCCCAAAGTCTCATTCAGCTGAAAGTAAAACTTTCGAAGCTGCTCTATGAGATCCATCATGTGCTGGACATATGGACTCACGGGCTTGCCATCAGCCAAACGAGCTTGGAACAATTCCACAGAGATTCTATACACTAAGGTCTACTTATGGTTTAGAAAAAGCTCCTGAAGCTGAGTTATGATACTGTATGAGTCAGACATATCAGCATATTACCTCTTTTGATCAGAAGACATAGTATAGAGAATGAGTGACCTGACTCTCGGATCATCATCTCTCCATTTTTGATATTTCTCCCTCTCTTCATGTGTCGACTCCGGAGCAATATCCAACGGTACTGGACTATCTAGCACATAACCCAACTTCTCTGATCTCAAGACAATCTTAAGATCTAATTCCCATTCACTAAAATTTTCAAGACCAGACAGTTTATTCGCGTCTAAGACACATGTAAACAGATTAGAGGAAGTAATAGTTGCCATCACAAACTTAACAAAAGAAACAGGATTAGCAGATAAAAGCAATTTCATCAATATCATAAAACATACAACATATCATGGATTTTTAATATAATGATGTCCTCCCACTATTTTACATAAATTGATAATCCTCAAACAAAATACGAGAATTCAATAATTAAATTAAATTCTATAGTAGGAAGTAGACCTCACAAATATATTTGAACACACAGCTTTTACACATTGTACCCAAATATATTTGAAAGTAGGTAACAATTACCAATCACATCCAATATGACTATTTTAAATAGGTCCTGAACTGTTTCCGATCCTCACTACTTTGGCATCTATTGGATGAGGCATATTCAAGGCAATACTCGTCAATATACATATCCAAGGTACTAATGCATCACATCACTGCTTTGGCATCTATTGGCATGCACGTTCGCTCAAATTTATTTCTTATCAAATAAGTTTTACCAGTATAAACAAATTTCCATTAACCAAAGCCGCACTGCTTTGGCAGATACAACCACGGTATCAGGAAAAATATTTACATCCGTATTGACGAGACGGACTCATTAGTGTACAATACACCCATAGAAAACAAAGCCTTATTATGGGGATTTTATAAAATTGTCAAACAGCAAAACAAATTGATCCAATCAATTAATTCTGAAGCATGTGTAAAATAAATTGAATTAAATATCTAATATTTAAGGCATGAAAAAAATTTTTGGATGTGAGATCAGACGCTCTAATACCAATTTGTTGGGGTAAGCGCAGCGGAATGACGCGGTGGAAGGCGAAAAAGGTTTTTAAATATTTTAAATTTTCTGAGCGAATTAATAAATATCAAATATTTTTAATTCACCCAAATAAGTTTAAATATATTATTTATTAACATTTAATATCATAATATATTTTGTTACACGACGAATTATTTTACGAAATATTTTTCGACAAATAATACGCGTAACGGAAAACGGTCAAACCAGTTGACCATCAGCCGATCTGGGGCAACCCGATCACTCAAGCAGTGTTCGGTCAGCCCTTGGGCTGCCCGAACAATTCCCAGTTCGCTGGGTTCACAGAAGGCACGAGTTGAGCCCGTTTCGACGCAAATTTCACTATTTTCTCGCGTTTTCACCCCGGAACAATTTCCGTAATTTATCCACCACCCAATACACATTCAAAATCATCCATACAACATATTTTTAATGAAAAATATTCTGTTTTAACATCCAAAATCAGATCTGATCCAGACTTTATTTCTTGTCCATTTTCATGCCAAAATTCAATTTAATCACAAATTAATCCAATTAATTTACACCAAATTTAATCACCACAATACAAAGTTCCAAGAACAATTCTAGGCAACATTAGATTGGTAACATCACTCTAGAATGGCAATTTTAATTTTGTGATTAATTCACTAATTAATCCTTAAAACACATGCTTAAAAGAAAACAATTAAGGTTATTTAATCACTCAACACCAAGGTTTTGCTTCAAAGACATGTAAAAATACATATCCAATATATATGTCCATGCCCAAGAAACAAAATCAAGAAATAAAGAAATTGGAAATTCAAAATTACCTTAATTTAGTTTCTAATTCCTTCAACTTCTTCTCCTTTAGTGTTGATTAATTTGTTAGAACCTTAATCACTTGTTCTTTTGGTTTCTCAACACATGAGATTGGCTAAAAGCTTGCAAAATGAAAGTAAGTTTCATTTATATATTATTTTAGCCCAATTTCGAAATTTGCAAGAATTTTCAACAAAAATAACATTTATTTTTTGTTAAAATTTTGCCACCTCATTGATCTTATCCAAAAAAGATTTTATTTTGATTTTTATTAATTAAAATCCATGTGTCCAAATTACATGGTTTGGCAAATCAAATTTTACCAAAGATTAAGAATATTCCATGTAATACTCTTAATTAAAAATAAATTAATTAAAAAATTAATCAATTTATTTAATAATTAACAAAAGGACAAAATAAACACATGGAAAAATATTCCAAGAATATTCTTCCATTTTATTATTATTAATTAATTAATAAGTAATTAATTAATAATAATAATAATAATAACAAAACAAGTCTCAAAATCCAATAGGTTAATATTGTGTATCTAATCTAAATTATGTATCGTATACAAATACACATTATTTAATACGCATGTGTAAATTATGAATAATCCAAATTATTCATAATTAATTGCACATGTGCTCAATGAGTACACTTTATATTGTGGGACTCTCTAGGTTCAAGTTTATCTATCACGGAAACCATTTCCATGTCTGTATTTTGTCACTCACAAATTACGACGACCACAGATAATCGAGTTGAACCATCCAAGTCGAAGTCATTGCATATATATAATCCTTCTGTCATAGGTTATCCGAATTGTTCCAAAGATATAGATTAAACATCAAATCTCCGCTATGAACAATTCATATGTCGCGACATAATTATGATTCTTAGTAAATATTCGGAACTCGTTTCTGAATCACACCTCAACCAAGGATTTCAAAGAATCACAAATTGGACACTTAAATCCCGTACACGGGACTGACAGATTCTCTCTGGATACTTCACAAGATATCGTGAGTATTCGTTCATACCCAACGAACATGCGGAGGTCTGATCTTAAAAGATCGTTGACGTGATTGTCATCAAAGTATGGAGGATATCTCACATATCCACAGTAGTATCACAAGTCAAAAGAGCTAATATGTTATTCGACTCGTAAAGATTCCTATTGACGTTGGTGTACCACCTATCAGGAATCTTTGAATGAGTCATTCAGTATTTATCCAATAAATACCTACGTGTCTCCCAAAACTCGTGGATTATTGAGACAAATCATTAGAACAATTCTAATATACGACACATACCGGTCTCATGGGTTTACTAACTGACCAAGTATGTAAACCTTGACTAGGAACAATTAAAGAATGAATTGTATTGTGACATTTCTCAGTAACAATTGCGGCGTTTTTACAATTATGTCATAAATATTCATTCTAAGGTCTTTTACGTCTTTACCATATATAAGATTATATTGATGAAAATTACTTAATTTTATTCATAATAAAATATAATGTACAGCGTATCTACAATAAATACAACAAAATTTGGCGCGCCGAGTACCAACTCCAACAGTTTGATGGGCTGACTTGTAATATCGCTTAAGATATACCGCATTCTGACTATGTTGGTTTGAATCCTGAGGCTACTACGCTGATAGTGGACTCCCCGGTGTTGAGCAATTCATGCTATCTACTCTAATTGCCTTTGGAGACTGGTGTCGCTACTTCGTATTGTGGGGTTTTCTTGTTTCCATGCCTTGAAACGTTCTTGTAGAGTGGCCAGTTGGAGAGACATGATGTCCATGGTGTTTTCGTTCCCCGAAGCTATGGGTGGTTGTGAGTTTGGATGGAGACAAACAGGAAGTCTTGTTCACTATGAATCGTCAGGGACCCACGGTGGGCGCTAAATTATATACGCTAAATTTCGCAGTCAGTTTATAATCTAGAAATTGCATGATGGGGTCGCCAATGATCCTGCAAAATAAAGGAAACGAAGCATAGAGTAACTACCCACCGGTATGGTGGACACCATATGCACTCTGATGCTCAAGTCAGTGATGGCGATGAGCAAAAGAGGAGAAGAACTAAGGAAACTTGAGTGTGAGAGCCTAAGTTTGAATGATGAATGTTAAGTGTTGAATCAGTCATCGGTGAGTGCCGTAATCCCTTGGACCCTCCCTCATTTTATAGGTTGTGAAGTAGTCACTTAGTCGGTTTAGGATTTCCTTGGAATAGTTGAATTTCATTCCTTTTAGGAGAGGGTAGTGGAGTTGGGATCGAACTAGGAGTACCTAGATGTCCTGAGATTATGTGTAATCCAATTTGTATTTGGATTTGTTCAAATACTTAGTTTCCTTATTGGAAAATGAGTAGTGCTAGCAATGTCTACTGAGACACCGCATAACATGGTATGTGGTTCTTATAGGCTTTTCAAGTCGCATGAGCCTCTTACCCTTGTAGGTATACGGGCTCGTGGGCCCAACATTTGAGTCATGTGCAAACTCATATTTTAGTGACTAGATTTCGTGTGGACATGGCCTTGGTAGCATCCCATAACGCCATTTTAGGGAAGATGAAGATCATGTGTCATGTTTTCGTACAAGTCTGATACGTGGGCCTATGATATAATAACATTTAGGTCACTAGCCCAAATTTGGCCCGTACACTCTCATTGATTCTTGGATGAATGTTATTCTCTCCTTGATTCACGATTTTTAATCAATATTCACTTTGTTGCTGAATTGCTAATAAACCATTTTTAGCGTGAATCATTAAATACATTAAGTGTTGTAATTAAATTTGGTTGCCATGTTCTCCTTAATCGTAAGAATTCTAAGCTGTTACCGCAATTTTTGGCCCTTATATTAAGTTTGGCATTCAACATCAGCGTGAATAGTGAGTCATCTTTAACTTGGTGGTTTCGTAAATTTTTAGATTCAATGGTTTTAGTCTCTCGTACTTCTATAATTAATGATGTTAATGATGTTTATGGGTGTAACACCTCACCGGAGATAGGATGCTACCGGCAGGTGAGAGGATTAACATTCTAAAAAAAAACGGACATGACCCATCCAAAAACTAGGCAACCTGAACTAAAATCCAGCATCAAGACAAACTCAAATAGAACATTAAACACATTAGCCACTCATGACACATCCAAATCAAAATATCACTCAAGGGCTCCGTGCCCACATCATTAAATCATATATATAATATAAACATATAATTCAAACTTAAGTATTACACTTTGCCCATTAACAAACCATTCCAATACCCTGAAATAAAAAGACAACGCATGGTGATTTTACAAAATAATATCTGTCATCCGGCGTAATCTCCGTCAAAAAGTAAGGATTTCATCAAAAGAAAGGAAGACCTGCAATCATGAACAAACTGGGGGAGATGAGTCTTGTGGACTCAGTGAGTAGATACCAAAGAAAAACAAATCATAAGAGAAATCTAAAACATGTTTATAAAACGATTTTCATGCATGCATCGTCAAAAACATAACAAGCGCTCAACCCCCAAGTTTCGCGCATAGACTAAGCGAGGAACGAACGATCCCTTGTCGACAAGGTAACGGGTCAATCCATTTCTGATGGATGAGACCCTAACGAGCACCCCGGCGGAAACATATGATGAGTTATAAAAACATATAAAAAAATGCAACGAGCGTCGGGGCAGAAATATAATATCAATCGATCATCTCAGCGGAAACATATCATGAAAACATAAAATGAGCGCTGAGACGGAAACATATAATCATAATGCATATTTTTTAACAAATCAAACTCAATTCATATCATAACTTAAAACATTAAAACCTATAAAACTTAACAAACAAAAAAAAATAAAACGAGGCATACTCACAGTGCATTGGAATGTCAAGAATCATTGATTGGCAGGCTGTTGAATAGGTAGAGGATCTACAAAGGACAAGAATGATGAGATTCTTTCAATGAACTCTTAAAAACAAAAGTAACATATAACAAAATGAAATTCTAACGAAACATTCTATACTACATTTACTCCTTATTTTATCTAGCGTGAATAAATTAACTTCGAGCAACCCACCATATAGTTCATCCGTCAATATATCGATATTACACACTTTCTAAAGTACGCTTATATTATTATTATTCTTATTTTTCCATGGCCGAATACACCAATACACAACAAGCCTCCACAATTTTTTGCAGGATCATTGGCGACCCCATAGCTATAATTATTAAGAAGATTACTCCAAGAACTTCCCCTATAGCTAACCAAAACTACCCCTTAATCTTTCCTCAACCACTTCCCTTCGCCCAGACACCATAGCCACCTCACACAACCACCTATTGAACCAAAAACTCTTCCAAATACCTATTGAGAATTCGAGGTTATCCTAAGTCTGACCCTATGCGGAATTACAGACAATAAGCAGGACAAGTCCTGTTACTGCTACTATGGAATTGCAACAGGCAATTTAACAAATCAACCAACTAAAATAATCAGCTGCAAATGTAAAAACAATAACAATAATTAAAGCAGCAAATAAAATCAATCACAAAAATTCAACACAATAATTTTGGTGACGAAGTGGAAAACTCTTCCGAGTAAAAAACCACTCCGGGTATAGGCTACCACCTGAATCCACTATATCGAGAAAAACTTACAGCGATGGTCAAGACCTATGGTGGCAACTCCACCAACTCAAGTACCTCTATACTGCAAGAAATCAAGGCAACTCCTCAAGCCCGCGACCCACGGTTTTCTTCAGAACCTCTGAAGTCTCTGAGTAGATTATATCACCAATGACGCCGGAACTCCGACTACCAAACTTCCTCCTAAAGAACTCTAAAGGATTAGGGATTTTGGGTTAAGTTGTGTTGAAGGTTTATCAAAGAATGGATTTCACCATTAACAAAGAAGACATAAGATTCAAAGAGTCTTCAAGGTGAAATCAAAGAGAGTTGAAAGCTTTGAGAGTATTTGGCTCAAGAGAAATATGCTTCAACTAATGAGAATGGCGGCTAAGTGTTATATTTATAGGTAGGGTGAAAACCTAGGGTTTTGCAGGCCAAAAACGCGTTCAGATCGCAGTCGCGTTCGAACGCTTACTAGAACGCTACACGAACGCGCCCTTTCTGTGAAGACTCGTTCGAACGTCAATCGAACGCACAACGAACGTGAACTCTCTGGAATGATCTCGTTCGAACCCAATAAGAACGAGACTCGAACATTTGCTCTCTGGAATTCCCGTTCGAACCCAATTACGAACGCAGCACCAACGCCACTCGTTCGAACACTGCAACGAACGCACCACGAACGCATGTCTGATGCACAGCAGCCAAAACCCAGTCCAATTGCACAAAGATCTTCACGACATATTACAACTCAATTGAACTTATTTTGTTACGGACACATGCCAATAAAAATGGAACTCACAATCCCCCCCTTTGGCATTCCGTGACAAAATACTACCTAATACAAAGACTACGGTAATAGACCCAAAAAGTAAATAGTCAACTGTCAACCATCAAAACAGTGACTTATTACAAATGGACTCGATCTAACACCTAACAAAGTAGTCTTGAAAGTAATGCCACCGCAGCAACATACCTGCTACCTGAAACATCCACAAACAACAATATACCGTGAAAAGCATTGGGATAATCAAGTAAAACATAAAGCAGGTAAAAATCTCATGCATGTACAAGTAGAAATCCCTCTCCCCCTTAATCTTAACTCCCCTTAAAACGAAGATATCTAAAGGATATTCTACGACTCCCTTCTATATATTAAGGCTCTCCCCCTTAATATATTACTCTCCCCCTTTTTGTCACGAAATGACAAAGGGTAAAAGAAACAGGAAAAATAACAGTAGAGCAGGAGAAAACACATGCAAGAGCATAAACAGACAGGAATTACTCCCCCTCACTAACAGACACATAAAGTTAGCAAAATAAGACACGGGAAGCAAACCAAAACTCAGAAAGGTGCACAGGAAAGAAAAAAAAATATGCAATAACATGAAGCACACATAGGCACATACTGAGATAAATAAAAATCCTGTCAAAAACTGACTGAAACAGCATTTCAAGCTGATACAATGATACACAGTCAGTATTCAGATGTTTATGACATGAAACAATATGCATCATTTTAAAAGTGGCTAAATATAACACTTATGCATATGACATAAACACCAAAGTATATAAGGCACTTGCGTGGAAAATAAAGTGCACAACAAATCAAGGCTTAAGACCTTATTTTATGAGCTGGACACAGCCAAAGAAATCCATCTCTAAACATACCAAGTCCACAAAATATGTGTTCAAACCCAACACCACTAGGACCTGAAAATAGGCAACATTGGTTGCATGCTATATTATTCACCCCAGAATATCATGAGCTTATATTTAATAACTCTTTCGAGTGAAGGGTTTTTGCCCTTATCTTTTGAATTTGGCCATTTTGGCTCTTTTGCACTTGAGTCTCATTGTTCTTTTTAAATATATTTTTTTTTTTACTTTTACAAGGGGATAGCAAGGTCAACTAGTCAAAGGTCACACTATTAAGCAAACAAAGCATGGAAGAGAAAAGATTGCCATTCCAAAAACTCATACATGCGACCAAGCCTTGACAAATTAAAAACGTGTATGTGGAAGTGCAAGCACAGGATATACCAGAGGTTTTTATCACACACACTCATATATATAGAGCATCAAGAAAAATAACAGC
Source organism: Zanthoxylum bungeanum (assembly GCA_019454045.1). Classification (NCBI taxonomy): domain Eukaryota; kingdom Viridiplantae; phylum Streptophyta; class Magnoliopsida; order Sapindales; family Rutaceae; genus Zanthoxylum; species Zanthoxylum bungeanum. The sequence goes on along the minus strand of SKCR01036531.1, from coordinate 14,052 downwards.
ATATCATACATGCATAATCATATATCCTACATACCAGGATCACATGCACATGCTATTCATGCTCTAACAAGCCATAAAAATATTTTTGGTCTTATTCAAAATATATATATATTTTTTTTGATTTTTCAGTTTAAAAGCACAAAAAAAATAAAGACACAAAACAGCTTGTAAAACATCCAATGGTACGTGGAGTTGTATCCCGAGTGCAGATCATACTACCGTCCATTCGGAATCGGCTATGAAATTTATGTCCGGGTTTCCATCCTATATACCAAGGGACATATAACAAAAACAAGACACATACACACACACCCATATGCAGGGAAAACAAAATAAACGTGCAAAAACATAAAACACACGCACACACACATGCAATGGGAAAATAAAATGCATCTTTTAAGTAGAGTTACACCGAAGTGCACTCTCATCATGTCCATCAGGACATGCAGAAGTAGATGGGAAAACATCTTGTTTCCTCACCCAAACCTTTCTAGGAATCTCATCCACTTGAGAATTCCTAGTCAACAAATTAAGTTTCTCACTAAGAAATTTTGTCTGTTTAGTTAGTGCAGAAACTTGAGAAGCTAGATTTGAAGAATCAAATCTAGATGACACACTCTTAGGCCTCTTCTTTTGCTTGTGCAACATGAAGCACTTAGGCCTAATATGTCCAGCCTTGCCACAGTAGTGGCACACAGGCACAAACCTCGGATGAGAGCGAGGTTTACCCACAACACCTCTAGATTGAGGTTGGGAAACAGGACGAGGAACAACAGGAGGAGAAACATGACTACACACAACATGTTTCTTACCTAAGTCACGTTTAGCTGCTACTGGCACAGCTTTGGAAGAAGAAGCCTCATTGTAGTTAGGCTCAGAAATAATACCTAACATACGGTCCACCTTTTTATTTCCACTAGAAAATGCGGACAATTGGGTTCTAGCATTTTCAAGTTCGGTCTCTAAAATTTGGACTCTTTTAACTAGGCTTTTGTTCCTCTCCTCTAGGTCATCAACCATCAAAAGGCTTTGCTCAAATTTAGCTTGAGCTTCATTCTTTTCTAGCTCAACAGTTTTCAGCCTTTTACTGACCTCTATATTAGTCTTTTTAATAGCTAAACTCTCATTAAACAGTTCAACATAAGCTACTTGAAGACTTTCCTCATCTACAGACTCATCAAGAGAGACTTCAGAATCAGCATCATTAACAACAATCTCTCTCTCATCAAGCACACTAGCAGTAAAAGCAATATAATTGCCTTTAGGAGAGTCATCACCTTCAGAATCACTAAGTGATGCTTCCATGGCTTTCTTGCCTTTAGCCCTAAGGTATGTGGGACACTCAGATCTAACGTGCCCATATCCTTCACATTCATAGCACTGGGCACCACGGGATCTACTATCCCCATCCTCTCCAGACTCACTCCTGCTATGCCTACTCTCTCTAGGCATAACCTCTCTATCCCTGTTACTGCTATGACCACTCTTCTTAAATTTAAGAAATTTCTTAAACTTATTTACAAACAAGGCCAAATCAAGATCCGTGATGGTATCATCATCACCAGACGAATCATGCACAACTTCCTTAGCGATTTTCATCGCAAACGTTTTTGGCTCTTTATAACCAGGAAGCTTTTTCTCATAAACCTGCAGTTTTCCTACGAGTTCATCTAAATTAAGCTGATCGAGGTCATTACTTTCCTCGATGGCGGTGATTTTGGGTAGGAACTTATCAGGAAGGGATCTAAGGATTTTCCTAACTATCCTATTGGTAGGAATAGTCTCACCTAGGTTAAAGCTTCAGTTAACGATATCGTTAATCTCAGCATAAAATTGATCAAAGGTCTCATCATCCTTCATTCTAGCGACCTCAAACCTAGTAGCAAGATCCTGGAGTCTACTATTTTTAACAGACAATGTGCCCTCATGCACAGTCTGCAGGATGTCCCAAGCATCCTTGGCTATCTCACACATTGAGATTCTCCTAAACTCAGCAGAACACACAGCACCATGTATGGCATTAACAGCCTTGCTGTTCCTATTGCTAGCATCAAATTCGTCCTTGGTCCAGGTCAATTTATCTTTAGGGGAAGATACCCCATCAACAATAACAACGGGAGGTTTCCACCCGTGTTCAACAGTCATCCAGACCCTCTCATCTAAGGACTTAAGGAACGCTCTCATGCGAACCTTCCAATGCAAATATTCCGTGCCATCAAAAAATGGCGGACAATTTAAGGGTTGACTACGCTCCATAGCTAATGGGTCAAGGATCGAGTTCAGGCTCTGATACCAATTGAGAATTCGAGGTTATCCTAAGTTCTGACCCTATGCGGAATTACAGACAATAAGCAGGACAAGTCCTGTTACTGCTACTATGGAATTGCAACAGGCAATTTAACAAATCAACCAACTAAAATAATCAGCTGCAAATGTAAAAACAATAACAATAATTAAAGCAGCAAATAAAATCAATCACACAAAATTCAACACAATAATTTTGGTGACGAAGTGGAAAACTCTTCCGAGTAAAAAACCACTCCGGGTATAGGCTACCACCGAATCCACTATATCGAGAAAAACTTACAGCGATGGTCAAGACCTATGGTGGCAACTCCACCGACTCAAGTACCTCTATACTGCAAGAACTCAAGGCAACTCCTCAAGCCCGCGACCCACGGTTTTCTTCAGAACCTCTGAAGTCTCTGAGTAGATTATATCACCAATGACGCCGGAACTCCGACTACCAAACTTCCTCCTAAAGAACTCTAAAGGATTAGGGATTTTGGGTTAAGTTGTTTGAAGGTTTATCAAAGAATGGATTTCACCATTAACAAAGAAGACATAAGATTCAAAGAGTCTTCAAGGTGAAATCAAAGAGAGTTGAAAGCTTTGAGAGTATTTGGCTCAAGAGAAATATGCTTCAACTGATGAGAATGGCGGCTAAGTGTTATATTTATAGGTAGGGTGAAAACCTAGGGTTTTGCAGGCCAAAAACGCGTTCAGATCGCAGTCGCGTTCGAACGCTTACTAGAACGCTACACGAACGCGCCCTTTCTGTGAAGACTCGTTCGAACGTCAATCGAACGCACAACGAACGTGAACTCTCTGGAATGATCTCGTTCGAACCCAACAAGAACGAGACTCGAACATTTGCTCTCTGGAATTCCCGTTCGAACCCAATTACGAACGCAGCACCAACGCCACTCGTTCGAACACTGCAACGAACGCACCACGAACGCATGTCTGATGCACAGCAGCCAAAACCCAGTCCAATTGCACAAAGATCTTCACGACATATTACAACTCAATTGAACTTATTTTGTCACGGACACATGCCAATAAAAATGGAACTCACACCTTTCAATGACCGAAAATCAGACCACCTACTTAGCTCCAAAATTCTCTTCATCTAATCACAAAACCACCAATATTCCGTCCAAAAACAACCATAAAACAAAAAAAAAAAAAGAACAACCTCATAACCATTATAAGAGCATAAATTTCGAATCCAAATTAAAATAAAATAAGTTATGTAAACCATTTATTTTAAGGTATTATGGAAATAAAACTTAAGCAACACATTTCTAAACTAATTAAGTCCAATGGAACAAGTAATGGGAGAGTCTTACCTTAGAATTGTGAAAACTCAAAGAACCCCCAATTTTCCTTCAGGGATCGGCCAAGGAGGATAAGATTTAGGGCTGATTTATTATGTGTTCCTAGGACAAATGGATCATCAAACTATACTAGGGAATTAGTGGGTCGTAAATAAGGTGTGATAGAAGTGAAAATTTGAACAAGAGAAAGCTGGATGCTTCGAACAAGGAGAGAGGGGAAAATTTCGTGGCTTGTGGAAGAGAGAAAGATCATGAAAATTAATTAAAAAAAAATTGTGAAATAAAGAGAAGAAGAAATGAGCAATTCGTGAAGATTCCTGGGACAAAAAAAAGTGATGAGATGCTTTATATATATATATATATATATATGTGGGGAAATGTCTAGAAGGAAAGGAAAAAAAAGAATTAAAATAAATTTATGAAAATATCTAAATTTACTAATTTAGCTAAAAATTCTTACTTAAATTGAATAAAGTTTATGGCAGACCAATCCGGTAAGATCATTATCAAAATTAAATAAAATTTTAACGAGTTATTACATCATTCCCCCCTCAAAAAAATTCGTCATCGAATTCGAAATTACGCAACTGACAAGAAAAACATGATTATTAACTATAATTGAACAAATACGGATTGGGTTGACGCATATCATGCACAAGTACTCCCATCACATCGCAATCGTTATGATATCACCATATGACTTTTACCAGTGGTATATATTTCGAATGAGGTCTCCTTATATCACTATTAACAATAGTCACCAGTTGCTCTATTACAAGTCCTGACCTAGAGCCAAAATCAGCCGCTCAAAATATGAGATACACCAATATTATACTTTCTATACATTGAACCTGGAATACAATATGTATTTTATCCATATTAGGTGGTAACACCGGCTCATAAAAAAAAAACTCTCTCTATTCCTACTAAGGATCTGGAATGGCTCAAAGAATTGTGGGGTTATCTTACCCTCCTTACTAATTCTCATAACTCTTTTGAATGGTGAGACTTACAAAAAGACATGATATTCAACATAGTATTCAAGGTCATTTAATTAGAATCGCCATACAACCTTTATCTACTATGCGCGTCTTAATCCTTTCTCAAATTTACTTAACTATCTTCACTGATCCCTGAATCAAGTCTAAACCTAACAACTTGGAGTCACCAATCTCAAACCATTCCATAAAGGACCTATAGTTCTGTCTACACCAGGTTTCAAAGGTGTCATCACTATGCCAAAAATAATAACTATTATCATCGGCAATTCGATCAATAATAACTTTTGATTCCAATCTTCTTCAAAATCTAGAAATATGTCCTTAACATATCCCCTAAATTATGGATTGTAACTTCAAATTGTCCATCTTTTTGGGATGAAACACCATGCTCAATTACAAAGGCAGAAAATATGCCAAATTGGTCAACCAGCCAACTATAATTCAGATCGAGTCAAAATTTCCCTGAGTCCAAAGGAGGTCTACCACACCGTTCATAGTAACTCTGTCCCATATCTCAAAGGTACTTCAATCTTGTCTCGTTATTCTCTAAACACTACGGTCATCAAATCAAAATTCTTATTTCCTCCTCTTCACAAACCCTATCATTTACATCCTAAATAATAATTATTGACTAACTGCATTTTATTTATTTCCTTAGGCATACCAATTTCACTAGAATGTGAGCAAAAATCACACTTGACATAGGAAATAAAGGTTTCATTACATATCACATCCATTTTTGCAATTCCTACGCCCTACTAAAGTTACCTCCGAATCTCGAGAAAGAAAAGATGACGACAGCCATTTCCAAACTGTGGGTCGAATGATTTGCTCATACGACCTTAGCTGCTTCAAAATGAAAGCCCTCATCCTACTTTACTATCGCAATTCATATCCCAATTCATTGCTAGATATATCACGATGCATTAACACTAATACAGGAGCTAGGAGCTGAAATCTAACGCTCCCTCCCGTAAACCCTCCTCACGCTCATGAGTTTATACATACTATACTTTCTATTGTGTCAACCGTTTAAATAAGGCTACTCTACCGGAGAGTTCTCCACGAACCTCCAATATTAGCTTATTGACTTGAGAAGGCTTTTAGTTTCTGTGACACTGGTTAGGCGTGGCCAATCTTTCACTGTTCCAACCTTTCTTCATATCCATACTTATATTATCTTAGACACCGTATTCCGTAGAAGGCCATTTCGAAGAGTTAAAGTTCACACTTAGAAGGTTTACCGTAGGGTTCATGCTTTTCTCAAGGTCTTATAAGATCATGTAGAGATGACATTCGTGATTTCCCATATTCTTCGGGTGGATCATTATGTCATCGATAATAATACTTTTGAATCAACCCAAGAATGGTTTAAGTATCCAGCCATTAACTTTATAAGCACTACGGAAGCATTTCCAAGACCAATGAACATAACCAAAACTAGGATCGTCTGTAAAGAGAGTGGAATGCCAATTATTTATTATTATTATTATTTTTTTAAATGTCTTCATTTCTAATTTGAAGCTGATGGTATCTTGATCATGATTTTATCTTTAAGAAGCATTGTGCCCCTACAACCAATCAAACATGTCATTCATTCGAAGATGTGGATGCTTATCTTTGATAGGAGTCTTATTCACTTATCGACAGACAATTTATATATAATTGGAGCATTCTATATCTTTCGCCCTAACAACAGCTCTCAGCCAAATAAATCCTTTGCCTAAAAGGTCATGCAGTACTTTCAATTCTATCAACTCATAAGACGTCATTCATCATGTAGTGGTCGAAGTAGGCAGGGTTCCTCGAGCAATGTCAATATAAATCTCAATCTTTTTTCTCTGGCGACAATTCCAGTAGCTTCTCCGAAAACACATCAGGATAGTTCCTAACTACCGGAACCTAGTCAAGCTCCACTTGGCTCTTCTCTGTGCTAAACTCATAAGCCTAGTCTCTTTCATATCACTTTCTAAGCAGCTAGTATAAAAATCAGATTATTAGGAACATCACTCTTGTCCCCCCCTTAAAATTCAACTTATAAAATGAAGAATTAGTGTTTTGTTATTCTTTATGAAGGCATAACAAGTGTAAAAATGGGAATGGTACTTTTCAAATGGCACAGTCAAAATATTCTCATCGAAGACAAAAATTTAGGAAAATAGGTTAAACTTGATTCATCATTAAAGTGTTCTGACTGGCGTCAATATGCAGAAGTTTCAAATAATGGTTCTATGGTTAACAAATCTAGTCTAGATATCACATTGATGCTCATGAGACATTTTGTAGAGCCATCAACGAATAAAATTGGTAATTACGGAAAAATATTTTTAAATCTAGTGTCTAAAAGTTCAGTAGGAAATTTCATTGTTCTACTAACAGGGCGAGGAACAACTATGACTTCCATTCTTATAGTTATAGCACTTATAATGAATACAGAGCAAAGGCTGAGTCACATCTTTTAGCAACGAGTAGGTCGAGAGCCCAATTTAGTGAGCAAGTCAGAATCTGTACCAGATATGTCTAAGCAATCTTATCATGGTATTACGTATAATCAATTTCATGACTCTTCTAAAGGAATCAAAAGAAAAATCTATCACAAGATACAATACTTCTTGCCGAGATTCACTGCATGCTAAGGGAGTTTGGCAGCCCATTAGATCATAAAAAAATACCCTCATAGCATTACAGGTTCTAATATTACCACAGGATCAACTTCTTTTAAAGGTGAAGGAGCTAATCTTTCCAATAATCTTATTAAGTCATAGGGTAAACCGTGTGCATGTGGGGCTAGTCAAAGTTTAGGTAATATGGACTATGAGGATAATAGTATGAAGAAATCAAAAGACTCCAGCCATTTGGTTGATGGAACTTCCTAACGTGGAAGTCAGGTTGAATCATGAATGAATTCTATACAACGAATTGGATTATGTAATACTAGGAAAGCTTTCTTGAATAAAGATCCAATCCTATCATGGGAACCTCAAATCATAGGAATCATGAAGCATCTTTTGCTTTCAACTCCAGAAGAAGTCAATCAGCAACCAGGAAGAAAAAGTACCTCAACAGCAATGTTCGAAAACGCACCGCCTAGTCGCTCGTCGCGGCCCAGGGGCGGTGATTTTGACGGAATCGGTCGTCCTAGGCGCGAGAATCGGTCGGTGGTGTGAAATCGACGCCTAGGCGCCGATTTGGCCGGAAATCGATCGATTAGGCGCCGAGTCTCGGCCCCTTATTTTTTTTGCCTATAAGACCCCCAAGACGACGACGTTTTGGGGGGCTTTGACCCTCCAAAACATCGACGTTTTGGAGGGTCCTTTGACCCCCAAAACGGCGTCGTTTTGGAGGGTTAACGACGTCGTTTTGGGCATGGTTTATTATAAAAAAAAAAAAAAATTCCCTCTCGCCTTAACCTTCTTTCCTCTGCCTCTGCTTTCTCTCATCTTCTTCACCTCTGCGTTTTGCCCTAATTTTCCTCTGCTTTCTGTTCTCTTCGCATAAGGTAAGCCAAAATTCGACTTTTATTTCTAGTTTTTTAATTTATTTTTTAATTTGAATTTGTTTATCCTCTTGAATTTGTTGGCTTAATGAAAAGGGGTGGATTTTAAATTTTTGTGTGATGGAATGCGCAATTATTGGAGCTTTTGGATGTGATTTGTTTTGTTGATTGTGGTAAAAAATTGGCTGCATATTGGGGGACTGTTTTCGGTTCTGTTGACCTAGAATGGGAGGGGCTGTTTCGGCCTTGGGGAGTAACTTTCTTGTTAAAATGTTTTGTTAATGGAAGTGATAATGTATTATGTGGAAGTTGTTGTGGTTCGGGAAAATGGTGGTTGTGTTTTAATGGAGAAATTTATAACCTAAATGAGGGAAGGGGATTTTCGGCTAGGGGTTAATTGATGGTGGTTGTGTAATTACTTAATTAAAGAAGAGTGTAGGCCAAGATGATATAAGAATGGTTGATATTAATAGTTACTTTAAATGGTTAATTAATTGTTAATTATGCATATTAATTGGACCTCCTTTTTATTATTTTTTTTGCTGCCATCCCATTGTTGAAGTAAGTTTTTGTTGTTGCAGTTGGTTATTGTTTTTTCTTTCAAAGTGTGTGTTTGTGTTGTGAATTATGATCAATGAGAGTTACAACTTACAATTAAATTAATTGATAATGCCTATTAGTATTTTACTATTGTTATTAAATTGTAATTTGTTGATAATGATTAATGCTTATTAAAATAATTGATTTATACTATATAGGATAGGACATGGCTTCTTCTTCCGCGGCTTCTAATTCGGAGTGTAGTCCCGTTCTTAAACGGAATTCAAATGATGGTGGATGGGAGTATGGGGCTTTAGTGGATCCGAATAACTTGGATAAAGTGAAATGCAAGTTGTGTTCAAAAAAATTTTCCGGTGGAGTTTACCGAATGAAAGAACATATTGGCCATATATTGGGGAATGTTGCAAAATGTCCAAAGTCTAGTAAAGAAGATCAAGAGAAGTGTAGACAAGCCATTTTAGAGGCAAGGAATAGGAAGAAAATAAAAGAAAAGCATGTTAGTGAGATAAGGCAAGGAGTTAATATTGGGGGAGATGAAGAAGAAGCTGAAATTCATGAAATAGAAGAAGGGTTAGATTCAAGACCCCCTCGGCATCGCGGCCCTTTGGATAGGTGGACAGTGGTAACCTCTCCTGATTCTTCAGCTAGTGATGGTAAAACAATGCGGCAACAAAATATTAATGAAGCGCTTTTTAAAGAAAAGACGCATCATGTCAAGCGATTTGTTGCTAAATGGGTGTATGAATCTGATATTCCTTTCAATGCTATTGACAATGACAGTTAGATAGCGATGATGGAAGCTGTTGGTCAATTTGGACCGGGTTTTAGAGGCCTAGCCAATATGAGTTGAGGGAGCCATTGTTGAAAGAGGAAGTTGCAAGTGTTAAAGATTTCCTGAAACAACATGAGAAGGAGTGGATGGAGAACGGATGTTCTATCATGACAGATGCTTGGAGTGATAAGAAAAGGAGAAGCATAATGAATTTGTGTGTTAATTGCACAATAGACACCACTTTCCTTTCTTCCAAGGAAAGTTCTGATGTGGCGCATACTGCGGAACACATTTATGAGTATGTGATGACGAGCATTGAACAAGTGGGGGCGTAAAATGTGGTTCAAGTTGTAACAGACAATGCCTCGAACAATATGGCCGCGGCAAAGTTGTTGAAGGCGAAGATGCCAAATATTTTTTGGAGTTCATGTGCTACTCACACCATAAACCTCATGCTTGAAAGTATTGGGAAATTGCCGAGGTACAAGAAAACCATTGATAGTGCCAAGGCTTTCACCATTTTCGTGTATGCCCATCACAAGACTTTGTCCATGATGAGATCGTTTACAAAACAGAGGGACATAGTCAGACCGGGAGTAACTAGGTTTGCTTCAGCTTTCTTATCCTTACAAAGTTTGATCGAGAAAAAAGAAAGTTTGCGAACCATGTTTGCTAGCACGGAATGGGATGAGTGCATATGGTCGAAGCAAGCTAAAGGGAAAGCTGCATTTGCCACGGTGATGAGTATCTCTTTTTGGAGTGGGGTGACCCAATGTTTGAAGGTGTTTGCACCTTTGGTGAGGGTGCTTCGATTAGTTAATGGGGATAGAAATCCATCCATGGGGTTTGTTTATGGAGAGCTAAAGATTGCAAAAGAAGAGATCAAGGATGCATTGAACAATATTGAGAGCAATTATCGGCCAATCTTGGAGATTATTGATAGTAAAATTGAAGGGCGGCTTGATACTCCATTACATTGTGTTGCTTATTTTTAAATCCTTACTACTACTATAAGGATTCAAGTATTGAGTACGATGTGAAAGTAATGGATGGAGTATTTACGGTTGTGGAGGCATTCTTCCCCAATGACATTGATATGCAGAGTAAGGTGATAAATGAGGAGTTGGCTTCGTACAAAGCAAAAGAAGAAGCTTTTGGTAAAGAAGTGGGGGTCAAAGCATGTCGGGTATCGATTGATGTTTTTTATCCAGGTAAAAACAAAGTATTCATTTGAATTATTTTGCAAAATATATAAAAATATTATATTTCATTCAAACTATTTATGTTCATTTGTAGTTTCATGGTGGCGTACATATGGACATCATACATCGAACTTGCTAAAAATGGCAAAAAGGATACTGTCATTAACCACTAGTTCATCCGGGTGCGAACGAAATTGGAGCACTTTTGAGGGGGTAAATATTTAACATTAGCTAAATTTTTTATTATTTTATATCCAAATTATTAATATTAATTGATTTATTTAAATTATTTATGTAGATTCACACGAAGAAAATGAATAGACTAGATGCGAATCGATTAAACAATCTTGTCTATGTTTCCTTTAATGCCAAGTTGAAGAACAAGAGCAAAAGGGAGAAGGATTTGAAAGTGGATGTATTAGAAGCCAAAGATGCTACTAATGCACAAGGATGGATTGTTGAGGGTGGTGACTCTGGTGATGATGAAGAAGTAGAGCCCGGCTCAGGGCTTACTTGGAGGATGGTTGGAGAAGCATCTGGGGCCGATGACATATTACAACCTCGAAAAAAGTGCTAGAAATGTTTAATACAGAGAACTTGAAGAAGATGATTTTAATTCTGATGAAAAACCTAAGGATGATGAGATCGAATTAGATGAAGAATTAGATATTTAGTGTAGTTTAACTTTGTTAAAGGATGATGAACATGAACTTAATTAAATGATATTTTATATCATTATATGGTTGATTGAGTTTGATTAATGGTTTTATGTTTATTACATTTTGATTGAATTTATATGATTTGGATTATTTATGAATTATGATGTTGGAAAATATTATATTTTTAACTGTCTGCCGACTAATTGTCTAGGCCCCCTAGGCGCTAGGCGTTGGGTCGTCGCCCGACTAGCGCCTAGCGCGTTTTAGAACACTGCTCAGCAGTCGCTTGGAATGAATTCTTTGTGTTTCATAGGATGGAATAAGGAAGGATCATAGTAGGATTTTTGGGTAAAACTTTGAGTGGACTACCACCAGATGGTGTGGAGAGAAACTCTTCGGGAATTTGCTGACAAAAACTGCCAAAAAAAATCGGATAATGGCATACTAATTACGTACCTTTCCACATGTTCATAGCCTGAATGTGTAAATACAAATGTTTACACCAGCTCTAACAATGAGTTACAACTAGCGTTTAAATAACTACATCACGGTATAGAAATATGCTAGTCGCGGCTAATTCAAGATTACTATACCTTTACTAAGATTAGCGAATCTAATTCTAGGATTTTCTAAATGTTATACAGAAGACTGAAGATGTGCTCAGATGATACAAATATCGGAAAGGTAATATCTTACATACGAGTATCACGGACATACTACGCATATAAAATAGCCATGTCCTTCATTTGGAAGTCACCATACTCCTATCCCAATTTCTAAAACCCCGTTCCGATACCATAACTGAACACCCCACTGGAATTAGGATGCTATCGGTAGGAGACATGATTAACCCGTCTCCATAAGCCTTTAACATTCTAAAGAAAAACGGACATAAACCGCCCTAAAACTAGGCAACCTGGACTAAAATCCAGCATCAAGACAAACTCAAATAGAACATTAAAGACATTACAGGGCCTCAGGCCACTCATGACAAATCCAAATCAAAATATCACTCAATGGCTCCGTGCCCACATCATTACATCATATATATAATATAAACATATAATTCAAACTTAAGTATTACACTTTCCCTTTAACAAACCATTCTAATACTCTGAAACAAAAAGACAACGCATGGTGACTTTACAAAATAATATCTGTCATCCGGCATGATCTCCGTCAAAAGTAAGGATTTCATCAAAATAAAGGAAGACCTACAATTATGAACAAATTGGGGGGATGAGTCTTGTGGACTCAGTGAGTAGATACCAAAGAAAAACAAATCATAAGAGAAATCTAAAACATATTATAAAACGATTTTCATGCATGCATCGTCAAAAACATAACAAGCGCTCAAAGCCCAAGTCACAAGCATAGACTGAGCGAGGAACGAACGATCCATTGTCGACTTGGTAGTGGGTCAATCCATTTCTGATGGATGAGACCCTAACGAGCACCCCGACGGAAACATATGAGTTATAAAAACATATAAAAAAATACAACGAGCGTCGGGGCAAAAACATAATATCAATCGATCATCTCAGCGGAACCATATCATGAAAACATAAAACGAGCGCTGAGATGGAAACATATAATCATAATACATATTTTTTAACAAATCAAACTCAATTCATATCATAACTTAAAACATTAAAACCTGTGAAACTTAAACAAAGAAAAAATAAAACGAGACATCTACTCACAGTGCATTGGAATGTCGAGAATCATTGATTGGCGAGCTGTTGAACAGGCAGAGGATCTACAATTGATAAGAATGATGAGATTCTTTTAATGAAATCTTAAAAACAAAAGTAACCTATAACAAAATGAAATTCTAATGAAGCATTTTATACTACATTTACTCCTTATTGTATCTAGTGTGAATAAACTAACTTCGAGCAACCGACTATATAGTTCATCCGTCAATATATCGATATTACACACTTTCTAAAGAACGCTTTTATTATTATTATTCTTAGCACATTTCTAAGTAACACATTTCTAAGCAACCAATTTTCCTTAGAATTGGGAGAGTCTTACCTTAGAATTGCAAAAACTCAAAGAACCCCCAATTTTCCTTCACGTATCGGCCAAGGAGGATAAGATTTAGGGCTGATTTATTATGTGTTCCTAGGACAAATGGATCATTAAACTATACTAGGGAATTAGTGGGTCGTAAATAAGGTGTGATAGAAGTGAAAATTAAATAAAATTAAATAAAATAAGGTCGTAAATGGCACTATCAGACCAATCCGGTAAGATCATTATCAAAATTAAATAAAATTTTACGAGTTATTACAATGGAGTTTATTATTTGATTCATTCAATACATTAATGTTGAACACTCTACGTTCTTCGACTTTTCACAAATCACAATTCATTCCGTCATTCCATGTCACATTATCATCATTGTCGTTACTATTCTCCTCAACTACCCTTAAATTGGCAAATCATATCAACTAATGTTACTGTTACTGTACCGGCCTATGACGGCTGCCAGTGACTACTTTCAATAAGAACTGTTTCTTTCTCACAGTCATTATTAGGGTTTTAAAAGTTTATCTTCTCACCTAAAACATACGTCACATGACTCCAATACAGGTCGATATGTGACCCCATCTTTTGATGATATATAGGATACCAAATGCAAATGGGATATTATATTTCTTCTTTGTTGATATATAAAAGTGTTATATATTATATATATATATATATATATATTATATATATATATATATATA
>SKCR01036530.1:0-95085 GCA_019454045.1 Zanthoxylum bungeanum | reverse complement strand
AGACCTCATTTATATTGAGGGGAATAGGTGAGAAGAGAAATACAATGTGAAATGAGGTAATAGGCTAGACACGCAGGTCCAATTAATAAATTCAAAATTTATTACAACAATTTCTAAAATTGCCCCACCCTTCTAATATCCATCTGATATACATTATTCATGCATCGCAACCATGTATTCACACAAGCATGTTATCAATCAATCTAATCCAATTAATTAATCTGATAATTAGTGACCATCCAATGTTCAAACAACGATTTGATTTTGCTCGAGTCAAACTCGTTTTTGCGAATAAGTACTCAAAGTACGAATTCTTGAATTAAATTAAACTACAACATTAAATCCAATTTAATATGTATTTAATACTAATTCACTATTTAATTCCAAATTAAACATTACACTTTATTAACGAACATTTACGACTTAAATTCCAAATTTAATCGTTACGGGTCTCAAAGCCCGATTAACATCCAATGTTAATTTAATTAAAGTCCATTGGGCTTTCAATTAATTTCTTTAAGGCGTGACCTTTGGTCAACTTGGGTCAAACCCAATAACCAAGCCCAATCAAGGAATAACCCCATAAGCCTAGAAATCAATTTAGGCCCATTAGGCCCAATAAAACATTAAGGTCCATTAGTCATAATTGGACTTTATGGGTGTGGTTTTGGGCCCAATTGGATCCAACCAATTTAGCCTAAACCATCTTGGTACAACCAAGCCCATTAAAGCCCAATAACAACTTTCAAGCCCAATTTCCAAAATTATCCCAATTAATTAAATCACAAAAATTCCAAATTTCATATTTAATTAACCAAAGTGTATTCATAATTAATCACCCAAATCAATATTTCCAAAACATCAATTATCCTAATTAATTATGCTTATTAACATTAAATCATGTCCAACACAATTTAACAAAAATCAAACCCATTTTACATGCATATAGTCTCGGCAATGTGTGTAATTTTATGTCCGATTTGGTTTCAATCCAATTAAATCCAATTCAACATTAAATCAAAATTCCCAACATGATTCCAACTCATCCAATGAATCAAAAATCAAAAATTCCAAGACATTCGGGCAAGTAGTGTATTCGGCCAAGCCTCACTTTTTGGGGAAAATTGTTCCAAACCAATTTTCATGAAATTGATCCAATCAAACTTCAATTCAACATCATTTAAGCATACTTAATCATCCAATTTCATCAAATCATGCTCAAACACATTTTACCCAATTTTAACCATAATATATTTTCATGCTCAACCTTGCTCATAGATACCATTGTTGGAATTGTCTAAGCATCCCAAGATCATATCAAGCAATGAAAATACATGTGAATACATTCGAGGAAGTTTTGGAATACTTACATCGATCGGTTGAGGCGATGCGGTGAAAAACAAAACTCTTTGCTCCTCATAGAATGGTCTCGGTAGTGGCTGAAAATTTGGTCCTCCAAATTCGGTCCAAGGATCATCTCCATCAAGCTCCAAGCTTTGTGTTGATTCCTTGTTCACGTGTGCGGTTTTCCTATCACCTTCGCAAGACCCCGATGTGTTCTAGCACTCTTTATTTTTTTTCCACAAAAATCACTCTTCATTCTCCATGACTCACGGCAGTGAGCTGTGAAAAGAAGAAGAAATTTCAACCCCTTGGGCGTGAATGGGAGAGGAAGAAAGAGAAGAGAGAGTTGTTTTGTGTTGGTTGATGGATTGTGTATCTAATACACAATTGAATTATTAAAATTCATTTACCAAAAGTTGTATAAGCCTTTCCAAAAGTCAACAAGTTTTGGAGCCAAAATTTGGCAATTAATTACTTCCAACAACTCACATCAACTATTCACATCACTCAATCAATCAAGTGACAAGTTGTCACATCACTCAAAGTGACTAATGATTTGACGCTTGATGTGACTAGCGATTTGACGCTTGATGTGATTTGCGTGCCGTACTCGAATTTGAAATGCGAATGCGCTCGCAAACACTCCTGGGCTCGGGTTCGCTAATTCCAAATTAACGAATTTTCCGTTGCGACGTAATTAAATGATTATGCCTAGCAAAATCACTATTCACATCGCTAACGAATTAATTCTAAATTAACTCGTTTGCCCGAATTAAAATCTAATTTCAATTTCGCGTCGAAATCCAATTTCGTTTAATATATCGAATATATTAATTTATCGATTAATTCTAAATTAATCATTTTTCTCTCTTTAATTAATATTTTATCCCAGATAAAATATCTCCACAATTAATCCCAGATTAATTTTCTCTCTCATTTAATTAATCCAGATTAATAAAGTGCGAGTCATACGTCATCGGTGAATCTTTGGGAAGCGACCAATGAGATCCCCGGATATGTTGGCAGTAAATACGGTCGTCGGACTATCCGAACACGTAAGTACCTAGTACTACGTTTTTACCAATTTACAAGACAAGGTTGGCTTCTAGCAAAGCGCCATGCCTACCCAATTCTCCAGAAATATCCTTACAAGAATATGTGATATGTATCAGGCGTAGTATACATAGTATTGCGTATTTCGATCCAGCATCGGATGTCACGTGCAAGGACTGGGGCTGGAATTGTGTCTGCCCCGTACGAAGCACATATCAGATCTCTGGTAACTAGTCTCTATAATCAGATAAACATGACCTAGTCATAATATCCCGATTGCTGCAGCATATAAGAGAACAAGTTATGTATCCTACGTGATCATCATCTCCACTATGACTGGAGTGATACTTCCATCTCGACATAACACCCAATACACTACGATTCTCGATATACCCAGCAGAGGCGTACACAGAACCTGTTAAAGCCCTGGACGACCTAAAACCAAAGTATATTGATTGTCGCAAGTATTAGCGGTGCAAGTCTCAGGTTAAGACCAAATACACCTACCCTGATTCGGACTTCCATAGACACATAGTCATACTACCAATGGAATTCCGATGGGTCTATCCAGAGCGAAGCTATTTTCCGTACCATCGGTAAAACATAACCTCCTACTACACTTGCATGAATATCCTATACCCAAATATATGAGAACTATGCTGTTATGCCCTCACAACGCGCACAAGTGTAATACTAATCTTTTATGCATTATCGATGTCCAATCTCGATAATACTCTGACTAGGGATATTTAATGATTAAACCTTTGCGGATTGATACTGTCTCATATCATCTCAATCCAGGAACTAATCATATGGACCTCATATCATTTATACATCTTGGTGATCTAATCACAAATGATAAGAGAGCAATTTCCTTTGTCACAAAGGTAATTTGTACAACAACAACATAATCTGTACAAATAGTGACGCTATGGGTCATAACTGTCCAACAGCAACCCCAAATCTTCAGGAATGAGAAACCCGGTTTCTTTCCTGTCTATATTCATATGGAGTCTGTTGAACAGACTTTCACGGAACCTTATTCAAAATAAGTATTGCACTGTTCAATGCATATCCCCATAAGGAAATATGTAGCTCTGTGCGACTCATCATAGACCTCACAATGTCTAACAAAGTTCGGTTTTCTCTGTTTGGACACACCGTTTAATTGCGGTGTTCCGGTAGGAGTCCAGTGTGAAAGAATACCATATTCTTTCAAGTAATCAAGAAACTCATTGCTTAAGTATTCGCCACCACGGTCCGATCGTAATGTCTTAATACTTTTGCCGGTCTGTTTTTCTACTTCGTGTCGAAACTCTTTGAATTTCTCAAAATTTTTCGACTTGTGTCTCATAAGATACACATAACCATAACGCGATGCATCATCCGTAAAGGTTATGAAGTATTCATATCCACCTCTAGCCTGGCTAGACATGGGCCCACAAACGTCACTATGAACAAGGGCTAACAGTTCGGTGGCATGTACACCTTTACTGCTAAAAGGTGATTTAGGAATCTTGCCTAATAAATAAGATTCGCATATGTCATATGAATTTGGATCAAATCCGTCCAAGTACCCACTCTTCGAAAGTGTGGATATACGTGTCTTGTTTATGTGTCCTAGACGACAATGCCACATATAAGTTTCATATTTGTTACTTACTTTAAGCCTTTTGTTTGTTACATTATATGTTTGAGATTGATTTATATTCAAAATATAAAGACCATTATTTGCATCAGCTGTGCAAATTTCCATATCATTTTATACATAAAACACCCGGTGTTTCTAAATACAAAGTATACCCACATTGGGTTAACATAGATACAGAAATTATATTCCTAGTCAAACTAGGTACAAAATAACAGTTTATAAGTTCAAGTACATGCCCCGAGGGCAGTTCCAAAACATAAGTGCCCACGGCCAAAATGGCAACTCGAGTCCCATTTCCAACACGGAGGTCAATCTCTCCTGAGGCCAGTCTCCTTCTAATCAGCAGATCATGCACATCAGTACATATGTGAGTACCACAACCAGAATCAAAAATCCAATTTTTAAAACTAGAAGTAGACATGTTTATTTCTATAACAAACATACCTGAAGCCGGTGCCTTGCCCACTTTAATTTCCTTCATGTGTGCCTTGTACTCACGGCAGTCACGCTTCCAGTGACCCCGCTTCCTGCACTGCAAGCATATATCTTGGGATTTGTCCTTGGGTTTCCCAGAACCCTTTGACGATTAGGCCTTTCCCTTCTTCTTATGCTTCTTCTTCTTAACACATCCAGTCGCATTGGGCCAAGCCCTCGGAGTCTGAGATGTTGAAGCATAGTGCGCCTCGCGCTTCTTGCCCTTAAGGAGCTCATTTTCTGCCTCACGCAGAGTGGACATCAACTCTCCAAGAGTTTGGTCTTGGTTCAACATGTTTTAGTTCATGATGAACCCATTCCAAGTGTCGGGGAGAGACTGTAGGATCAAATCTACTGAAGTCTCAGCCTCGAAGACTATGCCCATCTGTCCGAGCTGCTCAATGTCAGTAATCATCTCTGAGACATGATGCTCAACGGACGTACCCTCTGACATTCGAGCGTGGAAGAGCTTCTTTTGCAACTCGTATCTTTGAGATCTAATGTTAGATCGATGGAGATCGTGCAAGTTCGCCATCATCTCATAGGGATCCAACCCCTTGTTTTGACGACGGAATTGCGGAGTCATAGCGGCAAGCATTATCGATTGAGCAGTTGCATTATCATCGCTATGAGTCTTCCAAAGCTCTAGCTCAAGCAACTGATCAGGTCGAGGCTTAGGCCCAGAGGTCGCTCTATAGTATAGAGTAACTTCTCGGATCCCAGAACAATTCTGAGATTCATATCCCAGTCTTGAAAGTTTTTGCCATTAAAGACGTTGTCGCCCATGACAATATCCATAATGCTTAACTTTCCAGTCATCTTAACCGCAATAGTCCAACTATTTGATTAATGATGTTTGGGTACAGTCTAACTGTTACAAGAAAAATAATAATGTATTAGTCCAACTAATAAAATAATTGACGAAATAATTTTGAAAGCGCGTAATAGCTAAGTATTTGAACGAAATTGCAAATTCAATACTAGCCTCCCACTATTTTTTGGCGAGCCTCTAACCATTTGTTGAATACTCGGGAAACCTAGTTTCCTAGTGGGCTAGGATCCCGTTAAATAACACATAACCTTGACTTTGGCCAACAAGATGTATGATATTTAACTAGGTAGATCTCTAAGATCAATTGGATCTCATCCAATTCCTAGATCCGGTAGGTGGACCTCCAAGTCCGAAACATATATACAATATATATGCCAATATATCCAATATATTTTCCTAACCTTTTTCCTCTGAATCAACTAAGCCTTGGCTTTGGCACAACAAGCTTAATTATTCCAGTTAAGCGGAACCCATTGACTTTGGAAAGCTTCGTAATCGATGTCGATGGACAAGAAGTGATCTTGACTTTGGACAAAAAATCACAACTTGGACAAGACACCGATATGGAACAAAGCCTTCATGATTCAAACACATCCACGATGGACAAAGGTCTTGACTTTGGCCAACAAACCAGTGCCAATCTTGGATCTTGAGTAAGAATCACTCAATGGAAGGAAAACGCTTAATATTTTATTGAGGGTTTTTTCGCGTAAATTGGCAACCAATTTATTATCTTTGTTAAGGTCTCATCATACACCCTTAATCCTGCATTCTAAAAACATAATAAGGCGCGGAAATAAAATAATAATGATATGCAGATGGATATCGCAAAAATTGTTCCTAGAACAAATCACTCTATTTCCTCTCCCCGGCTAGCACTATTCTTACTTCTACCTAATTACATAATACAATAATAGAAACCTCATTAACATTGAGGGGAATTAGGTGAGAATAGAATACAAAGAATCAAGAGAGATAAGGCTGGACACGCAGGTCCAATTTAATAAATTCTAAATTTACAACAATTTCCAAAATTGCCATTTCCCTTCTAATATCAATATGATATACATTATTCATTCAACACATCCATGTATTCATTCATAGCATGTTATTCAATCAATCTAATCCAATTAATTAATCTTTGAATTAAGTGATCATCCAATGTTCAAACAACAATTTGATTTGCTCGAGTCCAACTCGTTTGAGAATAAGTACTCGAAGTACGAATTCTTGAATTATATCGAACTACTCTTTAAATCTAATTTAATTCGTATTCAATACTAATTCATTTATTTAATTCCAAATTAAATATCTACACTTTTTAATGCACTTTAACGACTTAGATTCCAAATCTAATCTAAACGGGTCTCAAAGCCCAATTAACATCCAATGTTATTTAATTAAAGTCCAATGGGCTTTCAATTGATTTCATAAGGCATGGACTTTGGTCAATATGGGTCAAACCCAAATATCAAAGCCCAATTAAGGAATCACCCTTATTTGCCAAGAAACCAATTTCGGCCCATTAGGCCCAATTAAAATTTTAAAGCCCATTTGTTATATTTGGACTTAATGGAATGGTTTAGGCCCATTTGGATCCAATCCATTTGGCCGAAACCAACTTTGCCCAACCAAGCCCATTATGCCCAAATACAACAATTATAAGCCCAATTCAAAATCAAGCCCAATTTATTAAATTCCAATTTTCCAAAATTCATAATTTAATAAATCAAAGTGTTTAGCCATGATTAATCTTTTAAATTAACATTTCCAAAATACTAATCTAATCCATTAATCATGCTTTTCATCATCAACACATGTCCAACATAATTGATTCAAAAAATCATCTTATTTCATGCTATCATGCTCATGACATTTTAGGGGTTTTTAATTTGATTTCATTTTCAATCCGATTGAATTACAAATCAACATTTCCCAAGTGTTCAAACTCATCCAATGATCAAAAGAACAAAAAATACCATGACATTTAGGGCTACTAACTTTCGGTCAAGCCTTAATTTTGGGAATAAAACTGATCCAATTAATTTTTCATGAAATTGATCATAAATAACTCCAAGTTATCCATATACAAGCATGCTCAAACAAATAATTTGGTTAAATCATGCTCAAATCCAATTTACCCAAATTTTACCCTAATATTTTTCATGCTCAAATTAGGCTCTCTGATACCATTGTTGGTTTCTACTATAGTCCCAAGATCATATTTAAGCAATGAAAAGAATGAATACTCAAAGAAGTGAGGTAGAAACACACTTACATTGAAAGGATTTTGAGATGTGTTGAAGATAAAATTTCCTCCCTTGTTGATCCTTAGAAGTCTCGGCCAAGGAGTCCTTTGTTGATGATGAACAAGCTCAAAGCTTTGTAAGGATTCCAAGCTCTTGAGATGGTTTCCCTATCACCTTGTATTGATTCTTGAAGTGTGCTAGCAAGTAAAGAAAAGAAAACAATTTTCTTGTTCTTGAAGATGACTCACGACAATGTGAGCTTGGGAGAGAGAGAGAGTATTTTCTTGTGTTTGATTTTGTTTTTCAAAAACCAAGTAATGCCTAAAGTGTTACCAAAGTTTGGTATATGTGTAGGACACAGAAATCAGCGACGCTGTCCCAGGCTCGCGGCCCGATTGGGAGTACGGAGTAGCCCACGGGGGAACTAAATCGGAGAAATAACACATAGTCGCCACCCAGTGTGAACCAGGAAAATTATTTAAGGCCGCACTCACCCCTCGCAAGGGAAGACCTCAAATCGTTGGGTTCAGAATGGTCCCTTACTTATGTATCTTGTAATGATATGATTTGTGCAATAATCTAACCAAGCCTAAGTAACATATATTTCCAAGGATAATCTACTTCTAAGTTCATGCATAAAAATGAATTGGAATAACAGCAAACATATAATTTCATGAACACATTATATTGATAAACACAGAGACGTAAATAAACAACAATTGTACAAGCATGCATATTAAAGAGAGGCAATTAAGTGCATAAATATTGAAGAGAGCTAACTAAACATATGATGGGGGAAGAGAATGACTAGGGGAACAAACATGCATGAAACATGATAAAGGAATATGTCCAGTGTGTGCACGTTCATGTAGCGTTCGTAAACGCATTCGAACGGTAAACAGAATGCAAGCATTCGAGTAGCATTTGATAACACGTTCGAACGGTAAATAGAAGGTTCGCGTTCGTATAGCGTTTGAGAACGTGTTCGAACAGGACCAGACCTGATGCATGATAAGACAAAGAAAATACGTGCGCGTTCGAGTAGCGTTAGTAAACGTGTTCGAATGGTAAACAGAAGGTTCGCGTTCATATAGCATTCGAGAATGCGTTCGAACGAGACAATACCTGATACATAATAAAACAAAGAAAACATATGCGTGTTCGTGTAGCGTTCATAAACACGTTCGAACGGTAAATAGAATGCAAGCGTTCGAGTAGCGTTTGATAACGCGTTCGAATGGTAAACAAAAGGTTCGCGTTCGTATAATGTTTGAGAATACGTTCGAACGGGACAAGACCTTATGCATGATAGACGACGCAACAAATACATAGATAAGCAAATCCATAATGTAGGACCTCGTGTGCCCGATGGAACACGTTTCACATTCAATAGGGTGCACCTCGTCCGGCACGGCAAAACATCGTGGAAAAGGTGGCCTTTAGGCATTTCCCTCGAATAGAGGACCGTTAATCCACCCTAGTTAGCCCATGCGCACAATAATGCAATGCATTCATAAATAAAGCAATGATATGCAAATGGTAAATGACATAATAAGAGGCGCGGCAAAACATCGTGGAAAAGGTAGCCTTTTAGGCATTTCCCTCGAATATAAGACCTTTAATCCACCCTAGTTAGCCCATGCGCATTATGTTACCATGCATATAAAATAAAGACAACAATAATATAGGACCTCGTATGCTCGATTAAACATATCTCACCTTTAATCAAACACACTCCGTCAGGCGCGGCAAAGTATTGTCGTAAATGTAGCCTTTTGGACTTTTCTCCCCTCAAGTTGAGAACCTTTAGACTAACATACTAAGCCCATGCGCATTACATCATAATGCATACAAAGTAAAATGCAAAAAGTAATAGCATACTAACGATTAAATCATGCTTAAAAGATAAATAACATGCTAGCAACCCAATCATGCTTGAATACAAGGTTGGATGAAATAAAATGTGTGAATCTCTCAAGTGATACGTGGCATTGTATCACGAGTGTAAACCGCAATACCGTCCATTCGGATTCGGCTACGGAATTTACGT
Organism: Zanthoxylum bungeanum; assembly: GCA_019454045.1. Lineage (NCBI taxonomy): Eukaryota > Viridiplantae > Streptophyta > Magnoliopsida > Sapindales > Rutaceae > Zanthoxylum > Zanthoxylum bungeanum. Next base: position 85,432 of record SKCR01036530.1, on the reverse strand, counting down.
TCGGGTTTCCATCCGATATACCACAAGAGAGAACACATATTTCATTCATTCAAGGACCACAACATATATTAACAAACGACTCTTATTCGAGGGAATTCTAATAAACAAAAAAAATGAGAGTAAATTAAATGGGTGCCCTCAGGTCTAACCTCTTAGGTCGTCTTTTGAAAGTGCGTTACACGACCGTCGGAAGGGTTGGTGCTCCGTAATTCCTCCGGTTCACTGGTCTCCTACTCTCGTTCACTACTTCGGTGTTTTGAGCCGTCGTTTCCTATATTTTGCTGCTGTTATGCTACTATTTTACTGCTGTTTCTTGTGGTAATTTAAGGGTTTGAAAGTGCAGTTTTTTTTTTTGTCACTGTTTTGCTATATTAAAGGACTGTTTTTGGGGTGATTTGTTCACTGTTTTGGGGTGATTTGGGACTGTTTTGCGTGAAGGTATGGCTGGTATGAGGGGTTCGTTTATACGGCAATGGATGGGTTATTTGGTGAGTGTTTCCGTGATGGTGGAGTAGGGTAGGAGAGAAAATTATTTGTTTTCTTCTTGCTTTTTTTGTCTTGGGTGTGTGAACTAGGTAGGCAAGGGTGCTAATGCTTTGCAGAATTTCTTGTGATTTGTATGTATGTGCTAGGGTGTGAAAGGTTGGTTTAGGCTTCTTTTTATAGGCAAAGGATAGGGTTTCTAAGGTTTGAATAAGAATGGATCAAGTAATTATGGGGGGAAATATTTTGTTTAGTATTTCACAAGGAAAAATCTTCTTAAGTTATGGAGGAGATTTGCTTTGATTGGGAAGGTGATATATTTGATTTGTTTATTTAGGTATGTGAATTATTTAGATTGGGATGTGATTTTTTTAATTTATGAAGGATATTATTTTAATTTGTGACATGTTTTAAATGTTTTAATTATTTTTGGGTGGGTTTTGGTGGGCTAATTGGGCTTGGGAGTGAGGCTAGCAACAAAACCAGAAGTACTGACACCGTTCGAACGCCTATTCGAATGCTGCACGAACGCCCGCAATCTGCTTGACATTCGAACGTGTTCACGAACGCAGCACGAACGAAAGCAGTGAACATGTGAATTGAATCCGATGACTTATTTATTCTGAATTTCCCCTTCCGACATTCGTTTCCCGCGACTTTCGCAACCTAAAGAGTACTGCCTCCGTACGAGACTCATCATCGGGACTTATATGCAAAATGCAGTGCCTACAGTCGCCCCCACTTTGATAGGACTTATGCAGTGTGTAATAATGACAATCCTATCAAAGTTATGCATGCATTTTTACTTACCTGGCTCGCCAGCTGTTGCTTTACTTATTTGTTATCCTGAGATGCTTTGACCTTTGGGCTTTGTTCCCAAATTATATTGAATATGGGCTTTGTTCCCGAACTGCATTGAGAGAGGGCTTTATTCCCGAGCTGTTTTGAAAGTGGGCTTTATTCCTCTAGGATTTGTTCCTAAACTGTGTTGAAAGTGGACTCTATTCCTCTAGGCTTTGTTCCCGGATTGTGTAAAGATAGGGCTTTATTCCTCTGGGCTGTACTGAATATGAGCTTTGTTCCCAAATTTACTGAATGTGGGCTTTATTCCTGATCTGTTGATTGTGAGTGGGCTTTGTTCCCTGGCTGTACTGAATATGGGCTTTGTTCCCGAGGTTGCTGAATGCGGGCGTTATTCTCGAACTGTGTTGACTGTGAGTGGGTTTTATTCTCTGGATGTACTGAATATGGCCTTTGTTCCCGAATTTACTGAATGTGGGCTTTATTCCTGATCTATTGATTGTGAGTGGGCTTTGTTCCCGAGCTTGCTGAATGTGGGCGTTATTCTCGAACTGTGTTGAATATGGGCTTTGTTCCCGAACTTGCTGAATGTGGGCTTTATTCACGAACTGTGTTGACTGAGAGCTTTGTTCCCCGAAACTGTTTGTCTTTGCTGCCTTTGTAAACAACAACAATACAAAAATTACGTGCATGTGACGTGTATGCATGTATGCATGGTTGTGTTTCCCATTCCGATGGGTTAGGTCTTCCTTGTGCTCTTCGGTGTCCTTCGTCTGTAACTGTTTTTGGTCGCCCCCTAGGCCTGCTTATAATTTCTTTCTGTCAATTCTCTTTGGTGATTGCTCAGTCTTCTTTGATTCCGTGACTCAATATCTCGTTACGTCCCTGATTCACGAGGTGGTAGACTGGTCGCCCCCAGTCTTGGTTTAGCTTTCTGTTCTTCGCTTCTTGCACTAGGTCGAAGTAGATCATGTGATGTGACGTTCCTAAACTACTGGTGATGTGGGCCTCGACCCTGGGACTCATCCCCAAAACTGATGATGATATGATGCTGATGTGGGCCTCAACCCTGGGACTCATCCCAAAACTAATACTGGTGACGATGTGGGCCTCAACCCTGTGACTCATCCCCAAACTGATACTGATGTGGGACTCGCCCCAGACTGATGCTGATGTGGGCCTCGCCACAAAACTGATGCTGATGTGGGCCTCGACCCCGCGATTCATTCCTGAAACTGATGACACTGTATTGTTGCTGCTTCTGGTTGGCTTGCTTTTGCGGCTTTCTCTTTTTCTTCTTTGAAACCTGTTATTAAAAAACAGAACAAACACAAAAAGAATGCAACTATGTTACGTGTATGCATGAATGAATTTTCTATTCCGTTGGGTTAGGTCTTCTGCCAGTCCTCCTGGTGATCGCCCGACCTTTTCTTCCTCAGGCGAAATACTGCTTCAATCTATCCATGTTGATTGGCTCGGTAAACTCATTCCCTTCCAAATTTGACAATCTCACTGCCCCGTTTCCCAATTTCTGAATGGATACCTTGTCTTTTCTGCTTGTTTCTTTCGGGAATTCCCCGTGTTCTAAGTATCGCTGAATATCATAGTTCCAGGTTTGAATGCTTTTGTCAAATATACTCATGTTGCAGGTTGAAAGGAAGAGACTCAGGCAAGTAAGCGAAATGAACGTCTTTATTATCGTCAAGAAAAGGTTCGAACAAAAATCAATGTATTTATTAAAAATGCAAGATCAAATAAACTAGGAGGAACAGCTTCATCATTTGCAGCATTGCCTTCTTCATCGGCCTATGGTTCTCTACTGTTGTCGTTCCCTATCCCCATGAAAGAAACTGGGTGGTTGAGAGTTTGGAGGACAAAGCTTTCGGGCAAGCCAGAGTTGATCATGTAGGTGGGTGGTGGAATGGAGTGGTAGTTGGGTAGAGGGTTCCTGTGTGTGTTGGGTTGTTCTTTTTCCGGATCGGGTATTTTATGAGAGTCAATAAGGTTTTGGATCTCATGCCTAAGGCTGGTGTAGTTGTCCGTGTCATGGCCTTTTTCTTGATGGAAGTAACAATACATGTTTAGGTTGAGGTACAGTGGCACAGGGTTCGGAAATGGCCTAGGTTCCAAGGGTTTTAGAAGTCCTTGCATCTTCAGCTTTTCAAACACCTTTGACAAAGGTCTACCAAGATTAGAGAACTGCCTGTTTCTGACGGTAGCGACCTCAGCAGTAGCGGGCTTGGTCTCAGAAGGCCCCCAAAAAGTCCTTCTATTCTGGCCATAAAACTTTCTGTTCTCAGCTTCTTCCTCTTCAATGTCCATGACAGTTTCCCTTAACTGTCGAAAATCAGCAATCATGGAGGTCATCCTCCTCAACTTGCCATAGATTGAGGGCTTAGTACCCTTGATAATCATCTTAATCTGGTCCTTCTCCGAGGGCCGAGTCTGCATCTTTAGAAGCTGGCTTCTCCAGCGGTCTATATACTCTTTGAAGCTTTCTTCCGGCTTCTGCTTGGTGTTTTCTAAGTCCCGGAGTGACAAATCGATCTCTAGATCTGTAACATACTGTTTCAGAAAAGCTTCTGCCAGTTCCCTCTAATCTTCATTAACCTTTCTCTCAAGGCTATGGTACCACACTACGGGTGCCCCCTCAAGCGACATCCTGAACATCTTCTGAACTTGGCGCTGTGACAGGCCCACTGAACTCATAACTGAAACATACTGTCGGAGATGGACCCTCGGATCCCCATTCCCGTTGAACTTGGCCATATCAGACATCTTGAACTGAGCCGGCAGCTGTTCTTCAAAGGTCATTGCCTCATAATCTATCAAATCTCCATGTTTACCCTCATTTTGCGGGTAACTGATTCTACCTGATCTCGGAGCTTCTGTAATTCGGCATGTGACCCGGCTATTCTTCCCGCGGCATATACGGCCATATCATCATCAAAACCCGGGATATCATCATTCAATCTAGTCGGAGGGTCTTCACACAACTCATTCTCAGAGTTTCCCCCAGCATGGGGCACAACCATATTGGCCATAGCAACAGTTAAGGCTTGCAACTGTTCAATAACCTTGGTGAGATTGGTCTGCAACTGATCCATACGGGATGTTTCATTCTCTGATTCACTCATGTTTGCTATTGGCATTTTAACAAGTCTTCCCTTTTCCCTAACCTAATGGATATCTATGATGGCTCTTTTAAGACACAAGGGAGTTAACATAATGTGTGTATGCATGAGATACGTGCGATGTATGGATCATATAAATCGGCCCATTACCATTTTCAAGCATTCAATCACACTGTTGCGTGGTGCAAACTTGTCCCAGTTGAAAAGGCCCAACATTTTACACCTTTGCAATAACATGGACTAAACAACTTCAAATGATAAGGGGCCCAAACACAGGATGGCCCATCAGCATTTTAGAAACTTTTTGTCCAATTGTCATAGGATACGAACTCGTCCATGTTTAAATGGCCCAACAAGTTCGCATTTCTGACAAGAAGTCCAACTGCATCCAAATGATGATGGTCTCAAGCATAAAGAGATAATTCAAGCCTAAAGCAATAATTTCTACAGAGCGGCCCATCGACATTTCAGAAGCTTTTGGCCCAATTTTCATAGGATACGAACTCGTCCCAGTTTAAATGGCCCAACAAGTTCGCATTTCTGACAAGAAGTCCAACTGCATCCAAATGAGGATGGTCCACAAGCATAAGGAAATAGTTGTTATAGGTCATATACTTCGGTCTACGTGTGGGTTTGCGGGAGTGTAGACAAAGACTCTCGCTAACGAAGGATTGCCCACAACTAGGTCTCCCCACTCAAGGGTTCGGGTGACCAAGTGAGCTCACCTTTTTTTATACCTTACAGTACGTGCCAACGAGTTATGGTGTGTGACTGACTGTCAAATGGATTTCCCGTTGTAGATTCCCCAGAGGGAGGGCGGAGCGAACTCTCTTAAAAACCCAAGCCTCTTAGACTATTATTGCTTGGTGATAGGAATAAACAATGAGTCCTCCAAATTAGTCCATCACAGTAGGCTATGAGTACATGATTACCTAGGTGCCTTCACAGCTTTTACTTATAGAAAGGTATTGAATGAGGGAAGACACCAAACAATTACTTAGCCTTAAAAAGTGCCTTTGATTAAACCCTTTTCAACCCTTGGTAAACACGGTTAATTAAAGCAAAAATCACAAACATTACAAGATATTATTTCGGGGCCAATTCTCTATCCCCAGTGGATTCGCCAGACTGTAGGACACAGAAATCGGCGACGCTGTCCCGGGCTCGCGGCCCGGTTGGGAGTACGGACTAGCCAACGGGGGAACTAAACCGGAGAAATAACACGGAGTCACCACCCGGTGTGAACCGGGAAAATGATTTAAGGCCGCACTCACCCCTCGCAAGGGAAGACCTCAAACCGTTGGGTTCAGAATGGTCCCTTACTTATGCCATTTGTAATGATATGATTTGTGCAATAATCTAACCAAGCCTAAGCAACATATATTTCCAAGGATAATCTACTTCTAAGTTCATGAATAAAAAATGAATTGGAATAACAACAAACATATAATTTCATGAACACATTATATTGATAAACACAGAGATGCAAATAAACAACAATTGTACAAGCATGTATATTAAAGAGAGGCAATTAAGTGCATAAATATTGAAGAGAGCTAACTAAACATATGATGGGGGAAGGGAATGACTAGGGGAACAAACATGCATGAAACATGATAAAGGAATCTGTTCAGTGTGTGCGCTTTCATGTAGCGTTCGTAAACGCGTTCGAACGGTAAACAGAATGCAAGCTTTCGAGTAACGTTTGATAACGTGTTCGAATGGTAAACAGAAGGTTCGCGTTCGTATAATGTTTGAGAACGCGTTCGAACGTGACCAGACCTGATGCATGATAAGACAAAGAAAATATGTGCGCGTTCGAGTAGCGTTAGTAAACGCGTTTGAATGGTAAACAGAAGGTTCGAGTTCGTATAGCGTTCGAGAACGCGTTTGAACGGGACAAGACCTGATACATCATAAAATAAAGAAAACATATGCGCGTTCGTGTAGCGTTCATAAACGCGTTAGAACGGTAAACAGAATGCAAGCGTTCGAGTAGCGTTTGATAATGCGTTCGAACGGTAAACAGAAGGTTCGCGTTCGTATAGCGTTCGAGAACGCGTTCGAACGGGACATGACCTGATGCATGATAGACGACGCAACATATACATAGATAAGCAAATCCATAATGTAGGACCTCGTGTGCCCGATGGAACATGTTTCATATTCAATCGGGTGCATCTCGTCCGGCACGGCAAAACATCGTGGAAAATGTGGCCTTTAGGCATTTCCCTCGAATAGAGGACCTTTAATCCACCCTAGTTAGCCCATGCGCACAAGAATGCAATGCATGCATAAATAAAGCAATGATATGCAAAAGGTAAATGACATAATAAGAGGCGTGACAAAACATCGTGGAAAATGTAGCCTTTTAGGCATTTCCCTTGAATAGAGGACCTTTAATCCACCTTAGTTAGCCCATGCGCATTATGTTACCATGCATATAAAATAAAGACAACAATAATATAGGACCTCGTATGCTCGATTAAACATATCTCACCTTAATCAAACACACTCCGTCAGGCGCGACAAAGTATTGTCGTAAATGTAGCCTTTTGGACTTTTCTCCCCTCAAGTTGAGAACCTTTAGACTAACATACTAAGCCCATGCGCATTACATCATAATGCATACAAAGTAAAATGCAGAGTGTAATAGTATAGTAACGATTAAATCATGCTTAAAAGATAAATAACATGCTAGCAACCCAATCATGCTCGAATACAAGGTTGGATGAAACAAAATGTGTGAATCTCTCAAGTGATACGTGGCATTGTATCCCGAGTGCAAACCACAATATCGTCCATTCGGATTCGGCTATGGAATTTACGTCCGGGTTTCCATCCGATATACCACAAGAAAGAACACATATTCCATTCATTCAAGGACCACAACATATATTTACAAACGACTCTCATGCGAGGGAATTTTAATAAACAACAAAAAAATATGAGAATAAATAAAAATGGTGCTCTCAGGTCTAACCTCTTAGGTCGTCTCTCGAAAGTGCGTTACACGACCGTCAGAAGGGTTGGTGCTCCGCAATTCCTCATGTTCACTGGTCCACTGCTCTCGTTCACTGCTTCAGTGTTTTGAGCTGTCGTTTCCTTTGTTTTGCTGCTGTTTTGCTGTTGTTTTACTGCTGTTACTTGCGATAATTTAAGGGTTTGAAAGTGCAGTTTTTTTTGTCACTGTTTTGCTATATTAAATGACTATTTTTGGGGTGATTTGTTCACTGTTTTGGGGTGATTTGGGAATGTTTTACGTGAAGGTATGGCTGGTATGAGGGGTTCGTTTATACGGCAATGGATGGGTTATTTGGTGAGTATTTCCGTGATGGTGGAGTAGGGTAGGAGAGAAAATTATTTGTTTTCTTCTTCCTTTTTTTTTGTCTTGGGCGTGTGAACTAGGTAGGCAAGGGTGCTAATGCTTTGCAGAATTTCTTGTGATTTGTATGTATGTGCTAGGGTGTGAAAGGTTGGTTTAGGCTTCTTTTTATAAACACCGTTCGAACGTCTATTCGAACGCTGCACGAACGCCCGCAATCTGCTTGACGTTCGAACGTGTTCATGAACGCAGCACGAACGAAAGCAGTGAACATGTGAATTGAATCCGATGACATACTTATTCTGAATTTCCCCTTCCGACATTCGTTTCCCGCGACTTTCGCAACCTAAAGAGTAGTACCTCCGTACGAGACTCATCATCGGTGTTGGACAGTTATGACCCATAGCGTCACTATTTGTACAGATCAGGTGTTGTTGTATAAATTTACTATGTGACAAAGGAAATTGCTCTTCTGTCATTTGTAATTAGATTACCAAAGATGTATAAATGATAGAAGGACCATATGATTAGTTCCGGATTTAGATGATATGAGACAGTATCAATCCACGAAAGTTTAATCATTAAATATCCCTAGTAATAGTATTATCGAGATTGGACATCGATAATGGGTAAAAGACTAGTATTACACGTGTGCGCGTTGTGAGGGCATAACGACATAGTTCTCATATATTTGGGTATATGATACTCATGCAAGTGTAATAGGAGGTTGTGTTTTACCGATGGTACGGGAAACAGCTTCGCTCTGGTTAGACCCCTCAGAATTCCATTGGTAGTATGACTATGTGTCTATGGAAGTCCGAATCAGGGTAGGTGTATTTGGTCTTAACCTGAGACTTGCACCCCTAATACTTGTGACAATCAATATACTTTTGTTTTGGTCGTCCATGGCTTTAACAGGTTCTGTGTACGCCTCTTCTGGGTATATTGAGAATCATAGTGTATTTGGTGTTATGTCGAGATGGAAGTATCACTCCAGTAATAGTGGAGATGATGATCACGTAGGATACGAAACTTGTTCTCTTATATGCTGCAGCTATCGGGATATTATGACTAGGTCATATTTATCCGATTATAGAGACTAGTTACCAGAGATCCGATATGTGCTTCGTACGGGGCAGACACAATTCCAGCCCCAGGCCTTGCACGTGACATCCGATGCTGGATCGAAATACGCAATACTACATATACTACGCCTGATACAGATCACATATTCCTATAAGGATATTTCTGGAGAATTGGGTAGGCATGGTGCTTTGCTAGAAGCCAATCTTGTCTTGTAAATCGGTACAAACGTAGTACTAGGTACTTACGTGTTCGGATAGTCCGACTACCGAATTTGCTGCCAACATATCTGAGGATCTCATGGGTCGCTTCCCGAAGATTCACCGATGATGTATGACTCGCACTTTATTAATCTGGGATTAATTAATGAAAGATAGAAAATTAATCTGGGATTAATTACGGAGATATTTTATCTGGGATAAAATATCGTTTAAAGTGAGAGAACGATTAATTTGGAATTAATCGATAAATTAATATATTCGATATATTATATGAAATTGGATTTCGACGCAGAATTGAAATTAGATTTTAATTCGGGCGAACGAGTTAATTTAGAATTAATTGGTTAGCGATGTGAATAGTAATTTTGCTAGGCATAATTATTTAATTACGTCGCAACGGAAAATTCGTTAATTTGGAATTAGCGAACTCGAGCCCGGGAGTGTTTGTGGGCGCACTCGCATTTCGAATTCAAGTGCGGCCCACAAGTCACATCAAGCGTCAAATCACTAGTCAATCAATTGATGTGATTTCTAGTCACTTTTAGTGATATGACAACTTGTTATTGTGATTGATGGTGGTAGTTGGCAAAGCTTTAATGCTTTGACTTTTGGTAAATGAATTTTTGAAATTCATTTTGTGTATTAGATACACATTTTTTCCAACAACCAACCTAACACACTCACTCTCTCCCTCCTCTCATCTCTCTCGCCCAAGGGGCATTATCTCCTTTCATTTTTTCTGGTTTCTGCCGAGACTTGAAGAAGAAGAAAGAGAAATTTTGCGGCAAAATTTCCGAAGTGCTAGCACGCTTTAGGAGTCTTACGAAGGTGATAGGGAACCGCACCCGTGAGCATGGAATCATCATTCACAGCTTGGAGCTTGGGGACATCCATGGCCGAATGGAGGAGGACCAAAAACTGCAAATGCCGTGAACATCAAAAGGCATAAAAAGTTGCATCGTTCAACCCCTCAATGTAAGTATTCCGCAACTTCCTTGATGTATTCACATATTGTTTCTGTTGGACAGTTATGACCCATAGCGTCACTATTTTTACAGATCAAGGTGTTGTTGTACAAATTAACTATGTGACAAAGGAGATTGCTCTCTTATCATTTGTGATTAGATCACCAAGATGTATAAATGATAGGAGGTCCTTATGATTTGTGCCTGGATTGAGATGATATGAGACAATATCAATCCACGAAGGATAATTCATTAAACATCCCTAGTCAGAGTATTATCGAGATTGGACATCGATAATGCATAAAAGACTGGTATTACATTTGTGCGCGTTGTGAGGGCATAACGACATAGTTCTCATATATTTGGGTATAGGATACTCATGCAAGTGTGATAGGAGGTTGTGTTTTACCGATGGTAAGGGAAATAGCTTCGCTCTGGATAGACCCCCTCAGAATTCCATTGGTAGTATGACTATGTGTCTATGGAAGTCCGAAATCAGGGTAGGTGTATTTGGTCTTAACCTGAGACTTGCACCACTAATATTTGCGACAATCAATATACTTTGGTTTTGGTCGTCCATGGTTTTAACAGGTTCTGTGTACGCCTCTGCTGGGTATATTGAGAATCGTAGTGTGTCGGGTGTGATGTCAAGACGGAAGTATCACTCCAGTCATAGTGGAGATGATGGTCACGTAGGATACGGAACTGGTTCACTTATGTACTGCAGTCATCGGGATAAAATGACAAGGTCATGTTTATCCGATATAGAGACTAGTTACCAGAGATCTGATATGTGCTTCGTACGGGGCAGACACAATTCCAGCCCCAGGCCTAGCACGTGACATATCCGATACTGGATTGAAATACGCAATACTACATATACTACTCCTGATATAGATCACTATATTCCTGTAAGGATATTTCTGGAGAATTGGGTAGGCATGGCGCTTTGCTAGAAGCCAACCTTGTCTTGTAAATCGGTATAAACATAGTACTAGGTGCTTACGTGTTCGGATAGTCCGACGACCGGATTTACTGCCAACATATCCGGGGATCTCATGGGTCACTTCCCGAAGATTCACCGATGACGTATGACTCGCACTTTATTAATCTGGGATTAAATAAACGAGAGAGAAAATTAATCTGGGATTAATTGCGGAGATATTTTATCTGGGATAAAATATTATTAAATGAGAGAATGATTAATTTGGAATTAATCGATAAATTAATATATTTGATATATTAAACGAAATTGGATTTCGACGCGGAATTGAAATTGGATTTTAATTCGGGTGAACGAGTTAATTTAAAATTAATTCGTTAGCGACGCGAATAGTGATTTTGCTAGGCATAATTATTTAATTACGTCCTAACGGAAATATCGTTAATTTGGAATTAGCGAACCCGAGCCCGGGAGTGTTTGCGAGCGCATTCGTATTTCGAATTCGAGTGCGGCCCGTAAGTCACATCTAGCGTCACATCAATCGTCAGTCAAGTGATAGATTTCTTTCACTTTGAGTGATTGACACCATGTCACTATTCATGATTGATGGTGGTAGTTGGCAAGCTTTAATTAATTTTGGAAAGAGAAATTGGTAATTAATTTAGGAAATTGAATTAGTGTATTAGATACATTTTAGCCAACAACCAAAACCAACACTTTCTCTCATTTTCTCTCTTCCTCTCTCTCACGCCCAAGGGTTGTTCTTGTTCTTCTATTTCAGCTCAAAACCGTGAGCTAGGAGGAAACAAAGATTGATTTTTGTGGCAAAAATCAAGCGTGCTAGCACACATCGGAGTCTAGCGAAGGTGATAGGGAAACCCACCCGTGGGCTTGGAATACTATTTGAGAAGCTTGGAGCTTCATGGAGGACCAAAGCCGCATTTGGAGGACTGTTTTTCCAGCCACTGCCAAATGCTTCCATGGAGGGCAGAACATTTTTTTATCTTCACCGCATCGCCTCAACCGATCATTGTGAGTATTCCGCAACCTTTGATGTATTCACATGTTGTTTTATGCTTATTATTCGTCCTCGGGACCATAGAAATCCTACATTGGTATCAGAGCAAGGTTGAAAAGCATGAAACCGATTTAGGGCTTAAAATTGTGAAATTGATTTTGAGCATGATTTGGTTAAATTATTTGATTGAATATGTTTAAATGATGTTTAATTGAGGATTGATTGGATCAATTTCATAAAAAATGGTTTGGAAAAATTTTCCCCAAAATGGTGAGGCTTGGGCCGAATCTTCATAGCCCTAATTGCCTTGGTAATTTTGATTTTTTGTTCATTGGATGAGTTGGAATCAATTGGGAATAATGATTTAATTATGAATTGGATTTAATGGATTGAATTCAATTTGGACATAAATTTACCCTAAATGTCGAGAGTTATAGAAGCATGTATTGGTTTTGATTTTTGATAAAATGTGTTGGACATGTTTTGTTGTTGATAAACATGATTAATTAGGCTAATTTGGTGTTTTGGAAATATTGATTTGGTTAATTAATTATGATATACACTTTGAGTAATTAAATTGTGAAATTGGGGTTTTGTAATTTAATTATGTTAGGCCTATTTTGTAAAATTGGGCTTGTAATGTTGTGTAATGGGCTTATTGGGCTTGGTTGTACCAAGATGGGTTTAGGCTAAATTGGTTGGATCTAATTGGGCGCAAAACCGTTTCCATAAAGTCCAAATGCGACTAATGGACCTTAATTATTTAATTGGCCTAATGGGTCTAAATTGATTTCTAGGCTTATGGAGTTACTCCTTGATTGGGCTTTGGTTATTGGTTTGACCCAAGTTGACCAAAAGTCCATGCCTTAAGAAATTAATTAAAAGCCCATTAGACTTTAATTAAATTAACGTTGGACGTTAATCGGGCTTTGAGACCGTAACGATTAAATTTGAATTTAAGTCGTAAAGGTTTATTAATAAAGTGTAATATTTAATTCGGAATTAAATAGCGAATTAGTATTAAATACAAATGAAATTGGATTTAATGTTGTAGTTTAATTTAATTTAAGAATACGTACTTTAAGTACTTATTTGCAAAACGAGTTTGACTCGTGCAAAATCAAATCGTTGTTTGAACATTGGATGCTCACTAATATCAGATTAATTAATTGGATTAGATTGATTGATAACATGCTTGTGTGAATACAGGGTTGCGATGCATGAATAATGTATATCGGATGGATATTAGAGGGTGGGGCAATTTTAGAAATTGTTGTAATAAATTTTGAATTTATTAATTGGACCTGCGTGTCCAGCCTATTACCTCTATACTCTTTGTATTTCTCTTCTCACATATTCCCCTCAATGTAAATGAGGTTTCTTTAGAAGTGTAGTGTAACGGGTAGAAGTAATACTTGTGCTAGCGGGAGAGAGGAAATGGAGAGATTTAATCTAGGATCAATGTGTTAAGTATCCATCCGCAATCATTATTATTTTAATTATACGCGCTTTTTATGTGTTTAGAATGCATGTTTAAGTGTGTATGATGATGAGACCTTAACAAAGATAATAAATTGGTTGCCAATTGGCAAGCGAAAAAACCCCTCACAAAATATTAAGCATTTTTCCTTCCATTGAGTGATTCTACTCAAGATCCAAGACTGGCATTGGTTTTTTGTGGCAAAAGTCAAGACCTTTGTCCGTTGAGGATGTGTTTGAATCACGATAGCTTTGTTCCATATTGGTGTCTTGTCCAAGTTGTGGTTTATTGGCCAAAGTCAATACCACTTCTTGTCCATCGACATTGATTACGAAGCTTTCCATGGTCATGGGTTCCGCTTAACTGGGATCACTAAGTTTGTTGTGCCAAAGCCAATGCTTAGTTGATTAAGAGGAAAAAGGTTAGGTAATATATTGGATATATTGGCATATATAAGATATATGTTTCGGACCTGGATGTCCCCCTAGTGGATCTAGGAATTGGATTGGATCTAATTGATCTTAGAGATCTACCTAGTTAATTATTATACAATTTGTTGGCCAAAGTCAAGATTGTGTGACATTTAACGGGATCCTAGCCCACTAGGAAACACGGTTTCCCGAGTAATCGATAGAGGGTTAGAGGCTCGCCGAAAAATAGTGGGAGGCAAGAATTAAATTTGCAATATTTGTTTAATTACTTGCCATAAGCGCTCAAATCAAATATCATTCGTCAAATAAATTAAATGTTAGTTGGACTAATATTTAAATCGTTTTTTTTTTATAAACAGTGGACTGTATTCAAACAAATCATTTATAGTTGATTATATAATGGATTATAATAATCATTATAATGAATAGTACCTAAAATCGTTGATTAAATAGTTGGACTATTAAATCAAGATATAATTGAAAGATTGACATTTAAAACATAATCCTAGGGAAATGTATATTTAAATGGTTTAATTTTCAAATTGGGAATAAAATTTCAGGATAGTCCTGGAAAATAATAAGTTACTTTATTTGATAAAATAACATATTAGGCCTAAGCCCGGAGTTAAGCAAATAGTAGAGCATGATCTTTGGAAGATTCATGTAATGATAACTTTAGTGCTTAATCCATTAAGCTTGCCGATTAGACTCCTTAATTTCTTAATCAGAACTAAGGATTAGATCCTTAAAGTATGATATTGAAATTGAAGGATCTTCAAAGATCTATTCTTAGATTTTAGAAGACTAAATTGCAATACTAAACTCTTGGAGAGTTAATGGCTATTCTCAAGGAGACAAAGCCAAAGTTTGCAATTAGGCAAGTAGCGCAAGGCGCACCTTACTTCGATATTCTAGTCAGCCAAGGCTAGGCCAAAGGCTTCTGGAATGTTGAAAAGGGCAAAGGCAAGATCATTATAATCTTTTAGAAAGACAAATGACATATCCCAAAATGTCTGCCTAAAATTGTGGCAAACGGATCGCGGAAGCGTGATTGCCGTTTGAACATAGCAGACATGAAGGAATTGAAGATGAGCAAGGCTCTAACTTCAAATATGTTTGTCATAAATATGTTGACTACTAGTATTAAAATTGGATTTTAAATACTTAGTGTGGTACATAAATATATACTGGTGTTCAGAATCTGCTATGAGCAGGACACTGACATCAATTGAGATTTATCTGCGATTTGGAAACGGGACGAAAGTCACTGTTTTAACCGTAGATACCTAAGTTTAGGAACTACCCTTCGGGTGTGTACTAAATTGGAAACTAGTTAAATGTAACTAGTTTGATTGATAGATTATCTCTATATCAGAGTATAACTGTTGCGGATTACCTTTATATCCTAGAACACTAAAGTGTTTTCATTATATAAAAATGATATTGAGATAAACACATTAGATGTGAATAACATATTTATATTTTGAATATAATAAAATCTCAAACATATAATATGACAAACAAATAGCTCAAACTGATTGATCAAAAGAAACTTAGATGTGGCATAGTTGTCTGGGACACAATTAAACAAGACTCGTATATCCACACTTTCGAAGAGTGGGTATTATGACAAATTTGATTCTAATCAAATAAAGTCTACGAATCTAGTTTATTAGGCAAAGTGCCTAAAATACTATTTACTCGGTAAAAGTGCAAATGCCACCGATCTGTTAGCCCTAGTTCATAGTGAAGCAAGTGGGCCCATGTCTAGCTAGGCTAGAGGTGGATATGAATATTTCGTGACCTTTACAGATGTGGCATCAAGTTATGGTTATGTGTTTCTTTTGACACACAAATCGGAAAATTTTACAGTTTCGACACGAAATAGACAAACAGATCGGCTAAAGTATTAAACCATCACGGTTAGATCATGATGAAAATACTTAAGCAATAAGTTTCTCATATACTTGAAAGAGTATAGTATTCTTTCAATGAGGACTCCCCTCCCGGAACACCACGTCAATTTGACGGTGTGTCCGAACCGAGTAACCGAATTTTGTTAGACATGAAAGGTTAATCATGAGTCGCTCTAAGCTACCATTTCCTTCAACGGATACGCATAAACAGTGCAGAACTTATTTTGAATAAGTTCCATAAAAATCTGTTTGACAGACTTCATATTAGATATGAACAGGAAAGAAACCGGGTTCTCATTCCTGAACATTTGGTATGTTAGGCATAAGTTTGGATGATACCAAACTAAAACCCAAATCGGATAAGTGCCTATTGTAGGTTATCCTAGGGAAACCAAAGTATAGTACTTATACAACTCACTAGAGAACAATTTATTGTTGCTCGCCATGCTTTTTCCTAAGAGGAATACCTATATGCAGTGGTAAGTGGGAGGATAGTAAAACTCGATGAAAATCGAAGTAATACTATTCAAGACACCCATTCCTTAATGGAACACAACAGTTCATCAAGGATGAAAACTATACCAGTAATCTTCGAATACACAAGAACCACGTAAGTCAGAGAGAGTCAGAAAACATCCTGGCTATGGGTTTCTGATCTC
Source organism: Zanthoxylum bungeanum (assembly GCA_019454045.1). Taxonomy (NCBI): domain Eukaryota; kingdom Viridiplantae; phylum Streptophyta; class Magnoliopsida; order Sapindales; family Rutaceae; genus Zanthoxylum; species Zanthoxylum bungeanum. The sequence continues at coordinate 68,973 of SKCR01036530.1, read as the reverse complement.
ACCTCATAAAGGTGTCAATCTTATTGAGGTATACCAACTGACTATGTATGAGGAAGTGATATAAGGTATCGACTCCCTAATTATGGCAAAGTGCCATGAAATTCGAAATGGTTTCCATGTATATCAACCAATTTGGACACTAGTTGTTGTACCGTAAGGCATTGTGCCTACTGGTACTATAAGTTTTCAAGGAAGACATACATGGATGGCAACATACCAACGTATAAAGCTAGGCTTTTAGCGGAAAGGTATCGTTATCAACATTATGTTGATTTCGATTCAACCTTTTACTTGTTGCCATTGATAAATCCATTTGGATAATGATTGCTGATGCTGCATATTTCATTTATGAAATATGTCAGCTGAACGGGAAAATCACTTTCCTGAATAGGAAACCTTTTGGAGCATGTTTACAATATCCTGTCGGTTTTATCATACCAAAACTAGCAAACAAGGTTTGCAAGTTATTCGATCTATGATTGGATTGAAGCAAGCATTAGGTTCTTGGAATTATCGTTTTGATGTAATCATAATGGTTTATGATTTAATTCAAAACGAAAATGATTCTTATGTATATAAGGAGGTTAGTGGGAGCGCACTGACAATGGCTGTCCTATAAATAATGATCATATATGTCATTTCTTGGAAATGAAATTCCCATAATACAATCGGAAAAAGCTTGGCTTTCGATAAAACTCTCCGAGAAATCGCACATTGAATAATTTACGCGACATAGTGTCTCATACGTTTTGAGCATATGGATTCACAATCAGGCCAATCCAAGTTATAGTCACTGGATTGATGTTAAGAACATCCATTAGTATCTTAGAGATCTAAGGATGTTGTCTTAAGTATGGAGAATGAGAACTTGAAGTGACTGGGATCACAGTTGCAAGTTTCCTAACCGAGCATAACAGTACTATACAGTTTGAATAACGGAACAATGAGCTGGAAATCTTCCAAGCACGATACTGTTATCGAATAAACAACAAATGCGGGTTATTGTTGCAGCTGAGGCAGTAATAGAAGCCTTCTAGGTCGATACTAAATCTAATTAAATTAGATATAGTTCTTAGCAGCTGAGCTAGGCTACAGAAAAAGCTAAAGAATTAATGGTCTCATCAACGATCCAGATACATACTTCGATTATTCATCTGATTCGTTCGGATCATACATTATGGCAATGTGATGATCGAATAAATCTCATCAGACGATAATCAAGTAAATCCTCTGACGAAAGCCTTTCCTCAGTAATTTGAGCCAACCGTACATAGTTCGGGTGGTAGACACTCGAGTGACTAGCTATAGGCCAAGTGGGAGATTGTTGGACAGTTATGACCCATAGCATCACTATTTGTACATATCATGGTGTTGTTGTACAAATTAACTATGTGACAAAGGAGAATGCTCTCTTATCATTTGTGATTAGATCACCAAGATGTATAATTGATAGGAGGTCATTATGATTTGTTCCGGGATTGAGATGATATGAGACAGTATCAATCCACGAAGGATAAATCATTAAACATCCCTAGTCAGAGTATTATCGAGATTGGACATCGATAATGAGTAAAAGACTAGTATTACACTTGTGCGCGTTGTGAGGGCATAACGGCATAGTTCTCATATATTTGGGTATATGATACTCATGCAAGTGTGATAGGAGGTTGTGTTTTACCGATGGTATGGGAAACAGCTTCGCTCTGGATAGACCCCCTCAGAATTCCATTGGTAGTATGACTATGTGTCTATGGAAGTCTGAAATCAGGGTAGATGTATTTGGTCTAACTTGAGACTTGCACCGCTAATACTTGCGACAATCAATATACTTTGGTTTTGGTCTCCAGGGCTTTAAAAACAGGTTTCTGTGTACGCCTCTACTGGGTATATTGAGTCGTAGTGTGTCGTGTGATTGTCAAGACGGAAGTATCACTCCAGTCATAGTGGAGATGATGGTCACGTAGGATACGGAACTGGTTCTCTTATGTATTGCAGTCATCGGGATAAAATGACAAGGTCATGTTTATCCGATATAGTGACTAATTACCAGAGATCCGATATGTGCTTCGTACGGGGCAGACACAATTCCAGCCCCAGGCTAGGCACGTGACATATCCGATAATGGATCGAAATACGCAATACTACATTTACTACTCCTGATATAGATCAATATATTCCTGTAAGGATATTTCTGGAGAATTGGGTAGGCATGGCGCTTTGCTAGAAGTCAACCTTGTCTTGTAAATCGGTATAAACATAGCACTAGGTGCTTACGCGTTCGGATAGTCCGACGACCGGATTTACTGCCAACATATCCGGGGATCTCATGGGTTGCTTCCAGAAGATTCACCGATGACGTATGACTCGCACATTATTAATATGGGATTAATTAAACGAGAGATAAAATTAATCTGGGATTAATTACGGAGATTTTATCTGGGATAAAATATTATTAAATGAGAGAATGATTAATTTGGAATTAATCGATAAATTAATATATTCGATATATTAAACGAAATTGGATTTCGACGCGGAATTGAAATTGGATTTTAATTCGGGCGAACGAGTTAATTTAGAATTAATTCGTTAGCGGCGCGAATAGTGATTTTGCTAGTCATAATTATTTAATTACGTCGCAAGTGATAGATGTCTTTCACTTTGAGTGATTGACACCATGTCACTATTCATGATTGATGGTGGTAGTTGGCAAGCTTTAATGCTTGACTTTTGGAAAGAGAAATTGGTAATTAATATTTTGAATTGAATTAGTGTATTAGATACACTTTAGCCAACAACCAAAACCAACACTTTCTCTCCTTTTCTCTCTTCCTCTCTCACGCCCAAGGGCTGTTCTTGTTCTTCTGTTTCAGCAAAACCGTGAGCTAGGAGGAAGTAAAGATTGATTTTTGTGGCAAAAATCAAGCGTACTAGCACACATCGGAGTCTAGCGAAGGTGATAGGGAAACCCACCTGTGGGCTTGGAATACCATTTGAGAAGCTTGGAGCTTAATGGAGGACCAAAGCCACATTTGGAGGACTGTTTTTCCAGCCACTACCGAATGCTTCCATGGAGGGCAGAAAGTTTTTTTTGTCTTCACCACATCGCCTCAACCGATCATTGTGAGTATTCCGCAACTCCTTGATGTATTCACATGTTGTTTTATGCTTATTATTCGATCCTCGGGACCGTAGAAATCCAACATTTTCTTGCTTAAAATGATCATTGGGACCTTAGAGAAACCCAACAATGGTATCAAGAGCTAATTGAGCATGAAACTTGAATTTAGGGTTAAAATTGGGTAAATTGTATTTGAGCATGATTTGATAAAATTACTTGATTGAATATGCTTAAATGATGTTTAATTGAAGTTTGATTGGATCAATTTCATGAAATTTGATTGGATCAATTTTTCCCCAACTGGAAGGCTTGGCCGAATCTACATGATGCCCTAAGTCTTGATATTTTTTTTTGTGTTTTTGATCATTAGATGAGTTGGAAAACATTGGGTAATGTTGATTAGGATTCAATTGGATTGAAATCGAAATCGATTTGAAAAACCCCTAAAAACCGAGACTTGATAAGCATGTAAATGATTGATTTTTTTTATTAAAATGTATTGGACATGTTTTGATGATAATGAGCATAATTAATTGTGTAAATTGATGTTTTAGAAATGTTAATTTGGGTAATTAATTATGTCAATACACTTTGGTTAATTAAGTTATAAAATTTGGAATTTGGAAATTTAATTAATTGGGCCTATTTTGGAAATTGGGCTTTAATTGTTGTAATTGGGCTTATTGGGCTTGGTTTTACCAAGATTGGTTTAGGCTAAATTGGTTGGATCCAATTGGGCCCAAAACCGCATCCATAAAATCCAATTATGACTTAATGGACCTTTAATAATGGGCCTAATGGGCCTAAATTGGTTTCTTGGCAAATAAGGGTGATTCCTTAAATGAGCTTTGGTATTTGGGTTTGACCCATATTGACCAAAAGTCCATGCCTTAGAAATTAATTAAAAGCCCATTGGACTTTAATTAAATTAACATTGGATGTTAATCGGGCTTTGAGACCCGTAACGATTAGATTTAGAATATAAGTCGTAAAGGTTCGTTAATAAAGTGTAATATTTAATTTGGAATTAAATAAATGAATTAGTATTAAATACAAATTAAATTGGATTTAATGTTGTAGTTTAATTTAATTCAAGAATTCGTACTTTGAGTACTTATTCGCAAAACGAGTTTGACTCGAGCAAAATCAAATCGTTGTTTGAACATTGGATGGTCATTAATATTCAGATTAATTAATTGGATTAGATTGATTGATAACATGCTTGTGTGAATACATGGTTGCGATGCATGAATAATGTATATCGGATGGATATTAGATGGGTGGGGCAATTTTGGAAATTGTTGTAATAAATTTAGAATTTATTAATTGGACCTACGTGTCCAGCCTATTACCTCCTCACTCTTTGTATTTCTTTCTCACCTATTCCCCTCAATTAAATGAGGTTTCTTTAGAAGTGTTATGTAACGGGTAGAACTAATACATGTGCTAAAGGGAGAGATTTGTTCTAGGAACAATGTGTTAAGTATCCATCCGCATATCATTATTATTTATTTATATGCGCCTTATTATTTGTTTAGAATGCATGTTTAAGGGTGTATGATGATGAGACCTTAACAAAGATAATTAATTGGTTGCCAATTGCACGCGAAAAACCCTCAACATCATATTAAACGTTTTTCCTTCCATTGAGTGATTCTTACTCAAGATCCAAGACTGGCATTGGTTTGTTGGCCAAAGTCAAGGCCTTTTTCCGTCGAGGATGTGTTTGAATCATGAAGGCTTTGTTCCATATTGGTGTCTTGTCCAAGTTTTGATTTATTGATCAAGATCACTTCTTGTCCATCGACATTGATTACGAAGCTTTCCATGGTCAATGGGTTCCGCTTAACTGGGATCACTAAGTTTGTTGTGCCAAAGCCAAGGCTTAATTGATTCAGAGGAAAAAGGTTAGGCAATATATTGGATATATTGGCATATAAGATATATGTTTCGGACTTGGATGTCCACCTACTGGATCTAGGATTGGATGGGATCCAATTGATCTTAGAGATCTACCTAGTTAATTATCATACAATTTGTTGGCCAAAGTCAAGATTGTGTGTTATTTAACGGGATCCTAGCCCACTAGGAAATAAGGTTTCCCGAGTACTCCACAGAGGGTTAGAGGCTCGCTGAAAAATAGTGGGAGGCAATTATTAAATTTACAATATTCGTTTAGTAACTTGCCATATGCGCTCATTTCAAATTATTTCGTCAAATAAATTATTTATTAGTTGGACTGTTTTCAAACTAATTTCAATTAATAGTTGATTTTATAATTGGATTATAGTAATCAATATAATTGAATTTAATCTAAATTAAATTATAGTTGATTATATAGTTAGACTATAGTAATCATTATAATAAATAGTACCTAAATCGTTGATTAAATAGTTGGACTATTAGAATCAAGATAAATTGAAAGATTAGTGTTTAAAACATAATCCTGGGTGAAAAATGTTTTAAACGACTTTAATTTTCAAATTGGGAATAAAATTTCAGGATGGTCCTTGAAACTAATCAGTTACTTTATTTGATAAAATAACATATTAGGCATAAGCCCGGAGTTAAGAAAATAGTAGAGCATGATATTTGGAATATTCATGTGATGATAACTTTAGTGCTTAATCTGTTATGCTTGCTCCTTAATTTCTTAATCAGAACTAAGGATTAGATCCTTAAAGTATGATAATGAAATTGAAGGATCTTCATAGATCTATCTTTAGATCTTAGAAGTACTAAAATTGCAATAGTAAACTCTTGGAGAGTTAATGGCTATACTCAATAAGTCAAAGCCAAAGTTTACAATAAGGCAAGAAGCGCAAGGCGCATCTTACTTCGATATTCTACAAGGCCAAGGCTTGGCCAAAGGCTTCTGGGGTGTGGTAAAGGGCAAAGGCAAAGTCATTATAATCTTCTGGGAATACATAGGACATATCCCAAAACGTCTGCCTAAATTGTGGCAAACGGGGACACGGAAGCGTGACTACCGTATGGACAAGGCAGACATGAAGGAATTGAAGACGGTGCAAGGCTTCGACTTCAAATTTGTTTGTCATAAAGATGTTCGCAACTAGTATTAAAATTGGATTTTAGATACTGGATGTGGTACATAAATATGTACTGATGTGCAGAATCTGCTGAGAGCAGGATACTGGCTTCAGTTGAGATTAATATGCGAATTGAAAACGGGACGAAAGTCGCTGTTTTAACCGTAAATACCTAAGTTAGGAACTACCATTCAGGTGTGTACTTAAATTAGGAAATTGTTATAATGTAACTAGTTTGACTAGAAACATTATCTCTATATCAGGGTTTAACCCGTTACGGGAATACCTTTATATTCTAGAACACTAAAGTGTTTTATTTTATAAAGATGATATTAAGATAAACACATTAGATGTGAATAACAGAATTTATATTTTGAATATAAATAAATCACAAACGTATAACATGACAAACAAATAGCTCAAACTGAATTAATCAGTTGAGACTTATTTGTGGCATTGTTGTCCGGGACACAATTAAACAAGACTCGTATATCCACACTTTCGAAGAGTGGGTACTAGGACAAATTTGATTTCATTCAAATGATGTCTAAGAATCTAGTTTATTAGGCAAAATGCCTATAACACCTTTTGTTGGACAATTATGACCTATAACGTCACTATTTGTACAGATCATGGTGTTGTTGTACAAATTAACTATGTGACAAAGGAGATTGCACTCTTATGATTTGTGATTAGATCACCTAGATATATAAATGATGAGAGGTCCCTATGATTTATTCCTGGACGGAGAATGATATGAGACAGTATCAGTCCACGTAGGATAAATCATTAAATATCCCTAGTCAGAGTATTATCGAGATTGGACATCGATAAATATGTAAAAGACTAGTATTACAATTGTGCGTGTTTGTGAGGGCACAACGGTATAGTTCTCATATATTTGGGTATAGGATACTCATGCAAGTGTAAGGAGGTTGTGTTTTACCGATGGTACGGGAAATAACTTCGCTCTGGATAGACCCCCTGCGGAATCCCATGGTAGTATGAATGTGTCTATGGGAGTCTGGAATCAGGGTAGGTGTATTGGTCTTAACCTGAGACTTGCACGCTAATGCTTACGACAATCAATATACTTTAGTTGAGGTCGTCTAGGGCTTTACAGGTTCTGTGTACGCCGATACTGGGTATATTGGGAATCGTAGTGTGTTGGGTGTGATGTCAAGACGGAAGTGTCACTCCAATCATATGGAGATGATGGTCACATAGGATACGAAACTTGTTCTCTTAAATGCTCGAGCTATCGAGATATTATGATAAGGTCATGAATATCCGATTATAGTGACTAGTTACCAGACATCCGATATGTTCTTCGTACGGGGCAGACACAATTCCAGCCCCAGGCCTTGCACGTGAACATCCGATACTGGACAGAAATACGCAATACTTCGGTATACTACGCTTGATATAGATTACATATTCCTATAAGGATATTTCTGGAGAATGGTAGGCATGGCGCTTTGCTAGAAGCCAACCTTGTTTTGTAAATCGGTATAAACGTAGTACGAGGTACTTACGTGTTCGGATAGTCCGACGACCGTATTTACTGCCAACATATCCGGGGATCTCATGGGTCGCTTCCCGAAGATTCACCGATGATGTATAACTCGCACTTTATTAATCTGGGATTAATTAGAAGAGAGAAAATAATCTGGGATTAATTACGGAGATATTTTATCTGGGATAAAATATTAATTAAAGAGAGAGAACGATTAATTGGAATTAATCGATAAAATAATATATTCGATATATTATGCGAAATTGGATTTCGACGCAGAATTAAAATTAGATTTTAATTCGGGCGAACGAATTAATTTAGAATTAATTCGTTAGCGACGTGAATATTGATTTCGCTAGGCGTAATCATTTAATTACGACGCAACGGAAAATTCGTTAATTTGGAATTAGCGAACCCGAGCCCGGGATTATTTACGAGCGCATTCGCATTTCGAATTTGAGTGCGGCACGCAGTCAAATCGAGCGTGAAATCACAAGTCACATCAAGCGTCAGATCATTAGTCACTTTGAGTGATGTGACAAGTTGTCACTTGATTTGATTGATTGATGTAGTAGTTGAAAAGCATTAATGCTTTTGCTTTTGACTTTTTGGAAAATTGAAAAGTGGTATATGGCTTTATTATTTTGGAAAATATAAAAAGCATTTTACACTTTTTCTTTTGACTAATTATCTCTCTCTCCACACGGTTTCCCTTGGTGAAAACCCTTTTCCCTCTCTTTTCTTCTCCTTCTCCTTCACGGTTTTGGAACCGTTCTTCCTCTCAAAATTTCTGGTTTGACCGAATCAAAGGGAAGCAAGGAAGAAGACTTAGTGCTAGCACACCATGAGTGATACAAAGGTGATAGGGCAGTGAACTTGTGAGCATAGAATCGTTTTTGGAGCTTGAAGCTTGGAGCTTCCATGGTGTTCATCAATGGCCGGTCATGGAGGAGACAAAAACCACCAAAACCGAGCAGCCCACTGTCACAGAAGCTCACTGCCGAGCTTCACAAGGAGGGAGAAAACGCATTTTGTTTTTCGAAGCATCAAACCGTTCAATGTGAGTATGTATTCCGCCTTACTCCTTTGTGTATTCATGCGAATTTTGTGCTTGATTTCATGATCTTGGGACCTAATTAGAAACCAACAATGGTATCTATGAGATTTGATCAAGCATGAAAAAGTTAAGGTTTGAATTGGGTAAAATCAATTGAAGCATGATTTGGTTGAATTGATTGATTAAGTATGCTTGTATATTGATGAATTGAAGTTGTGTATGTTCAATTTCATGAAATTGGATTGGATCCATTTTTCCCCAAATTTTTGGAGTAGGCCGAAAGGATAACCCTAATTTCTTGGTGATTTTTGTTTGTTTGATCATTGGATGACTTAAAACAAGTGGGTAATGTTGTTTTGAAGTTCAATTGGATTGAATTTTGATTTGGAACAAGTTTTCCCTTTTAAAGTGGCTTGGCCGAATTCTTGAATATTTGAAATTCTTGTGTTTTTTGATTTTAATTCATTGGATGAGTTGAATTGATTTGGAAAATGACGATTGTGGATTCAATTGGATTGAAACCGAATCGGATTGGAAAAACCTCTAATTGCCGAGAATAAAGTAGCACGTATTGGGTTTGATTTTGATGAAATTGTGTTGGACACTATTTGTTATTAAAGTGCATGATTAATTAGGCTAATTGATGTTTGAGGAATGTTAATTGGATGACTAATTGTTTATTACACTTAGGTTAATTAATTATGGAATTTGGAATTTTATAAGTTAATTAATTTGGGCTTATTTTGGAAATTGGGCCTTATAAGTTGTAATTGGGCTTTTGGGTTTGTTGTACCAAGTTAGGTTTAGGCCAATTTGGTTGGATCCAATTGGGCCCAAAACCGCATCCAAAAGTCCAATTATGACTAATGGACCTTAATTATTTAATTGGGCCAAAATTAATTTAAAGGCTTATGGGATAAATCCTGGATTGGATTTTGGTTATTCGGTTTGACCCGAGTTGACCAAAAGTCCACGCCTTGAAGAAATTAATTAAAAGCCCATTGGACTTTAATTAAATAAATATTAGATGTTAATTGGGCTTTGAGACCCATTGTGATTAAATTTGGAATTTAAGTCGTAAAGGTTCGTTAATAAAGTGTAATATTTAATTTGGAATTAAAGAATGAATTAGAATTAAATACAAATTGAATTGGATTTAATTATGTAGTTTAACTTAATTCAAGAAATTCGTACTTTGAGTACTTATTCGCAAAACGAGTTTGACTCGAGAAAAAATCAAATCGTTGTTTGAACATTGGATGATCACTAATTATCAGCTTAATTAATGGTTAGATTGATTGATAACATGCTTGTATGAATACATGGTTGCAATGCATGAATAATGTATATCAGATGGATATTAGTCGGGTGGGACAATTTTGGAAATGTAATAAATTTGATTTATTAATTGGACCTGCGTGTCCAGCCTTATCACCTCTTATACTCTTTGTATTCTTTTCTCACCTATTCCCCTCATGTAAATGAGGTTTCTTTATAAGTGTAGTGTAACGGGTAGAATAAATACATGTGCTAGTTGGAGGAGAGAAAATGAGAGATTTGATCTAGGAATCAATGTAAATATCCATCCGCATATCATTATTATTTTATTTCATATACGCTTTATTATGTATTTAGAATGCATGTTTTAAAGGTGTATGATGATGAGACCTTAACAAATATCTAAATTGGTTGCCAATTTGCACAGCGCGAAAAAACCTCGTTCAATTTAATCCGTCTTTCCTTCCATTGAGTGATTCTCACTCAAGATCCTAGACGGCATTGGTTTGTTGGCCAAAGTCAAGGCCTTTGTCTGTCAAGATGTGTTTGAATCACGAAGGCTTTGTTCCATATCAGTGTCTTGTCCAAGTTGTGGTTTGTTGGCCAAAGTCAAGACCACTTCTTTTCCATCGACATTGATTACGAAGCTTTCCATGGTCAATGGGTCGCGCTTGACTGGGATCACTAATTTTGTTGTGCAAAGCCAAGGCTTAGTTGATTTAGAGGAAGAGGTTAGGTAATACATGGGATGTATTGGCATATATAAGATATATGTTTCGGATTTGGATATCTGTTGGTTATTCTAAGGTCCCAAGATCAAATCAAGACATGAAATAATGCGTGAATACATCAACGGAGGTAGCGGAATACTCACATTGATCGGTTATGTCGATTTGAAGACGAATCAAGGCCAAAAACGTACTGCCTTGCTCACGCCACTGCAACCCAGTCCACTGTCCACGCCCTGCAAAACAGAAATTTGAGTGAAGAAACGGAGCTCCTAGCTTCGTCGGATGGATCCCGTCTCATGGGGAACCTCCCTACCACCTTCGCAAGACTTGTAAGTGTGCTAGCACTTGAATTTTCACCATGAAAACCCACTCTTGGCTTCCCTTATTCACGCCCAAACTGGTTCAAAACCAGTGAAGAATAGCCACACTTGGGCGTGAGAGAGATGAGAGAATTTGAGAGAAAAAATGTGTTTTTGTGTAATTAATTTTTGTTACCAAAAATCAATTTATATTTATGCCATAATATTATTAAATTAATAATAAAATTATGACACAAAAATGCAATGGCTTAGAGTGTCAAACACTCAATTTCCATGCAATAACATTGAGTGCATTGTACACTATCTACATGCCATGCATTAGAATGACATGTGTCTTGTGGGCCCCACACGTTTCCAAATGAAAGTGGGGCCCACGTGCACTCACGCGTTCGGGTTCGATATTTCCGAAATACCGAGCTTACGTCGCGACGTTAATTCAATCGAATCATTACGGCTACCGAAATTATTATTTACGTCGCTAACGAATTAATTCTAAATTAACTCGTTTGCCCCGAATTAAAATCTAATTTTAATTCCGCGTCGAAATCTAATTTCGTCTAATATATCGAATATATTAATAAATCGATTAATTCCAGAATTAATCGTTCTCTCTCTTTAGACGACATTTTATCCCGGATAAAACATCTCCGTTATTAATCCTAGATTAATTTTCTCTCTCTCTTCTTTATAATCCCAGATTATTCAAGAGTGCGAGTTGTGCGTCATCGGTGGATTATCGGGAAGCGACCCATGAGATCCCCGATAATCTGGCAGTAAATACGGTCGTCGGAGTATCCGAATCACGTACGTACCAAGTACTACGTTCTACCGATTTACGAGACAAGGTCGACTCCTAGCAAAGCACCAAGTCTTCCCAAGTTCTCCGGACATATTCATCAAAGAATATCTAGATCTGTATCAAGCGTAGTATAATGTATTGTGCATATCGGCCCCGTATCGGATAGTCACGTGCTAGGGCTGGGGCTGGATAAGTGTCTGCCCCGTCCGAAACACATATCGGATGTCTGGTAACGAGTCTCTAAATCAGATATTCATGACCTGGTCATAATATCACGATTGGATGCGCATCACTTAAGAGCACTAATACCGTATCATGCGTGACATCATCTCCATATGACTGGAGTGACACTTCCGTCTTGATATCACATCCATATACACTACGATTCTCTGATAAACCCAGAAGAGGTGAACACAGAACCAGTTAAGATCCCCCACCACCAAAACAAAGTTTACCGATTGTCGTAAGTATTAGCGATGTAAGTCTCAGGTTAAGACTATACACACCTACCTTGATTTCGGCCTCCCATAGACACCTAGTCATAATACCAATGGGATTCCGAAGGGTCTATCCAGAGCGAAGCTGTTTCCCGTACCATCGGTGAAACACGACCTCCTATCGCACTTGCACAAGTATCCAATACTTATATATATGAGAACTATGCGTTGTGCCCTCACAACGCGCACAAGTGCAATACTAGCCTATTCCGCATTATCGATGTCCAGTCTCGATAATACTACGGCTAGGGATATTTAATGATTAATCCTTCGTGGACTGATACTGTCTCATATCATCTCAATCCAGGAACTAATCATAGGGACCTCTCTTCATTTATATATCTATGGTGATCTAATCACAAAATGAAGAGAGTGCAATTTTCCTTGTTACATAGTTAATTTGCTACAACAAACACAATGATCTGTGCAAATAGTGACGCTATGGGTCATATTATCCACAATCTCCCACTTGGCACATAGCCAGTCACTCGAGTGTCCTACACCCGAACTATGTAAGGTTCGCTCAAATTGCTGAGGAAAGGTTTTCGTCAGCGGATTTGTTGTTTGACGCGATTTATACGATCATCACATCGCCACGATGTATGATCCGAACGAATCAGATGATATAGAAGTATATATCTGGATCGTCGATGAGACCTTTAATTCCTTAGCCTGTGCTGACGCCTAGTTCAGCCGCTAACAGAACTATATCTAATCTAATTAGATTTATTATCGATCCAAATGGCTTCTATTGCTGCTTCAGCTGTAGCAATAATCCGCATTTGTTGTTTATTCGGCAACAGTTATCTTGCTCGGAATATTTCCAGCTCACTGTCCCCGTGTTCAAACTTTTATAGTACCGCAGTATTTACCGGTTTGGAAACTTGCAGCAGTGATCCCAGTCAAACTTGCAGCATAGTATTTAATTGTTTGGAAACTTGCAGCAGTGATCCCAGTCACTTCAAGTTCTCCTTCTCCATAGTAAAAGATAGCATCTTTAGTTCTCAGAGATACTATCAGATGTTCTTAACTTCAATCCAGTGACTGTCACTTGGATTGACCTGATTGTGACTCCATATGCTCGAAGCGTATGAGACACCAATACAAGTACATTTTAAATGTACAATTTCCCAGAGAGTGTTAACAACTCCAAATCTATCCCAGTAGATCTTTATTCCTCTAATAAAGGTTGTTACTCCCAGAATTCTACGGAGAATTTCTATTGAAAGCCAAGCTTCACCAATTGTTTTATGGGAATTTCACTGTCAGTGCGCTCTCCTCTCACTAACCTCCTTATATACACAAGAAATATTTCGTTTTGAGTCAAATCATAAACCATTATGATTATTTCAAAACGACAGTTCCAAGAACCTTATGCTTGCATGATCCAAACATGGATCGAATAACCCGCAAACCTTGTTTGTCGGTTTATAAAATCGTCAGGATGTTGTAAACATCCTCCAAAAGGTTTCCTTTTCAGGAAAGCGATTTTGATTTATAACTGACATATTTCATAAATGAAATATAATTATTTTCAAGCATTTTCAAAATGGCTTTACCATGGCAACAGGTAAAAGGTTGAACCGTTATTAACACAATGTTGATAACGATACCTTTCCGTCAAAAGCCTAGCTTTGTACGTTGGTATGTTGCCAGTCCATTATGTCTTCCTTGAAGACGTTAAATGTACCATAGGCACAATGCCTTGTGGTACAACAACTAGTATCCAAAATAGTTGTTATACATGGAATCCATTTCGGATTCATGGCACTTTGCCATAACATGGAGTCGATACCTCGTATCACTTCCTCTAAACGTAGTCGGATGGTACACCACCATAAGATTGACATCTTTATGAGGTGAGATCAGAAACCCATACCCTAGGTTGTTTTCTGACTCTATCCGATCTACTAGGTTCTTGTGTATTTGAAGATTAATGGTATAGTTTCATCATAGATGAACTATTTGTGTTCCATTAAGGACTTCGTGCCTTGAACAGTATTACTACTCCGATTTTCATCGAGTATCACTATCCTCCCACTGACCACTGCATATCGGTATTCCTCTCAGGAAAACCGCATGGTGAGCAACAATTACATTGTTCTCATGTGGGATTTATAAGTACTATACTTAAGGTTTCCCTTAGGATAACCTATATTGGCACTTATCCAATTTGGGTCCTTAGTTTGGTATCATCCAAACGCTATGCCTGGCATACCCAAATTATCAGGAATGAGAAACCCCGTTTCTTCCCTGTTCATATCCTATATGATATCTGTCAAACAGATTTATATGGAACCTTATTCTAAATAAGTTTTGCACTGTTAATACATATCATGTTGAAGGAAATAGTAGCTCCTGAGCGACTTGTGATAAACCTTATCATGTCCTCATCTGAAAGAATAACCGTATTCTTTCATGTACGTATCAAACTTACTGCTACGTATTTTCCATTATTTCCATTCGGTTTTACCGTGGCGGCATATACTATAGCCGATCTGTTTTCTACTTCGTGTCGAAACTATAAAGTTTCTGATCTGTGTTCTTCAAAAGAAACACATAACCACAACGTGATGTCACATCCGTTAAGGTCACGAATATTCATGTTCACATCTAGCCTAGCTAGATATGGGCCCACTTACTTCACCATGAATAGGGCTAACAGATCGGTGGCCCTTTTACTATTACCAAGTAAATAGTATTTTAGGTTTTTAACCTAAAAAACTAGATTCGTAGACCTTATTTGAATAGTCAAATCAGTCCTAGTACCCACTCTTAAAAGTGTGGATATACGAGTCTTCTTTAATTGTGTCCTAGACAACAATGCCACAAATAAGTCTCCATTGATCAAATCAATTTGAGCTATTTATTTGTCATTTAATATGTTTGAGATTTTATTATATTCAAAATATAATTCTGTTATTTACATCCAATGTATTTATCTCAGTATCATCTTTATATAATGAAACACTTTAGTGTTCTAAATATAAAGGTTTTATCCGCAATGAATTAAACACTGATATAGAGATAATGTCTCTAGTTAAACTAGTTACATTATAACATTTCCTAATTTAAGTACATACCCAAAGGGTAGTTCCTAAACTTAGGTATCTGCGGTCGAAACAGCGACTTTCGTCCCGTTTCCGATTTGCAGAGAAATCTCGGCTTGAAGCCAGTATCCAGCTCACAGCGGATTCTGAACGTCAATACATATATTTTATGTACCACACTAAGTATTTAAAATCTAATTTTAATACTAGTTGTTAACATAACTTTGACAAATATTTTTAAGTTAGAGCCTCGCCCTTTCTTTAATCATTCCTGTCTTCCATATCCAAATGGTAGTCACTTTGAGATATGTCAATTATCTTTTCAATATTTCACAAACCTTTGGCCAAACCTTGGGTTTAGAATATCGAAATGATATGCACCTTGTGCTACATGCCCAATTGCAAACTTTGACTTTTCTCCACTAGAATAGTCAATTAATTCTCCAAGAATTATTAATTGCAATTTTAATACTTTTAAATCTAAAGATAGATTTATTGTAAGTATATTAATTAAGCACTAAAGTCATCATCACATAAATCTTCCAAAGACTTTATGCTCTACTATTTGCTTAATTATGGGCTTAGTAATAATAAGTTATTTTATCAAATAAATTAACCTATTATTAATTCCCAATTGAAAATTAAATCATTTAAACATTTTAACCCAAGATTATATATTTTAAATATTCAACCTTTTCAATTCTTTACTTGATTTTAATAGTCCAACTATTTAATCAAATTATTAAGGTACTATTTATTATAATGATTACAATAATCCAATTATTTAATCAACTAATTTTAATATTGATTACTATAATCCCATTATAAAATCAACTATCATTTAATTCAATTATATTGATTACTATAATCCAATTATAAAATCAACTATATATTGAATGAGTTTGTATATAGTCCAACTATATATATAATTTAAAACAACATAAAATATTAGTCCAACTAATACTTTTAATAAATATGACGAGTAAAATAAAATGAGCGTGTTTAGCGAGTATTCGAACGAATGTTGCAAATTCAATACTTGCCTCCCACTATTTTTTCGTCGAGTCTCTAACCCTCTGTGGAGTACTCGGAAACCGTGTTTCCTAGTGGGCTAGGATCCTATTAAATAACACACAACCCTGACTTTGGCCAATAAAAAGCTGTATGCTATTTAACTAGGTAGATCTCACAGATCAATGGATCTCATCCAATTCCTAGATCCGGTTAGGTGGACATCCAAGTCCGAAACATATGTATAATGTCAATATATCCATTACATTTTCCTAACCCTATCCTCCGAATCATCTAGGCCTTGGCTTTGGCCAAAAACAAACCTAATGATTCCAGTTAAGCAGGACCCATTGACGAGGAAAGTTTCGTAATCAATGTCATTGGACAAAAGTGATCTGACTTTGGCCAATAAAAATCACGATTTGGACAAGACACCGATATGCAACAAAACTCTCATGATTCAAGTACATCCTTGATTGACAAAGGTCTTGACTTTGGTCAAAAACAAACCAATGCCAACTTCGGATCGTGAACAAGAATCATTCAATGGAAGGATATTTGCTTAATATAGATTGAGGGATTTTCGCGTGCAAAT
Source organism: Zanthoxylum bungeanum (assembly GCA_019454045.1). Taxonomy (NCBI): domain Eukaryota; kingdom Viridiplantae; phylum Streptophyta; class Magnoliopsida; order Sapindales; family Rutaceae; genus Zanthoxylum; species Zanthoxylum bungeanum. The sequence goes on along the minus strand of SKCR01036530.1, from coordinate 51,951 downwards.
TGGCTACCAATTTAATTATCTTTGTTAAGGTCTCATCATCATACACCCTTAAACATGCATTCTAAATACATAATAAAGCGAGTATGAAATAAAATAATAATGATATGCGGATGGATACTTAACACATTGATCCTAGATCAAATCTCTCCCTTTCTCACTCAAGCTAGCACTTGTACTACTTCTACCCGTTACACTACACTTCTAAAGAAACCTCATATACATAGAGGGGAATAGGTAGAAATAGAATACAAAGAGAAAGAAGGTGATAAGGCTGGACACGCAGGTCCAATTTAATAAATCGAATTTATTACAACAATTTCTAAATTGCCCACCCGACTAATATCCATCCGATATACATTATTCATTCAACACAACCACGTATTCACACACATAAGCATGCTATCAATCAATCTAATCAAATTAATTAATCTGATAATTAAGTGATCATCCAATGTTCAAACACGATTTGATTTTGTTCGAGTCAAACTCGTTTTTGCGAATAAGTACTTAAAGTACGAATTCATGAATTAAATTAAACTACATCATTAAATCTAATTTAACATGTATTTAATACTAATTCACTATTCAATTCAAATTAAATATTACACTTTTATTTAATAAACCTTTTACGATTTAAATTCCAAATCAATCGTAACGCGTCTCAAAGACCGATTAACGTCCAACGTCAATTCAATTAAAGTCCAATGGGCTTTTGATTGATTTCTTAAGGCGTGGACTTTTGGTCAACTCGGGTCAAACCGATAACCAAAGTCCAATCCGGGATTTACCCCCATAAGCCCATAAATCAATCTTGGCCCATTAGGCCCAATTGAACATTAAAGGTTCATTAGCCGCAATTGGGCTTTATGTTAAGGTTTTGGGCCCAATTGGATCCAATCCATCTTGGCCTAAACCAAACTTGATAAATCAAGCCCAAAAGGCCCAATTACAACAATAAATTCTAATTTCCAAAATTAGGCCCAATTAATTAAATCCAAAAATCCATTTTCACAATTTAATTACCAAAAGTGCATTATATGATTAATCAACTAAATCAACATTTCCAAACACTAAATTAGTCCAATTAATCATACTTAATTCATTATTACATGTCAAACACACATAATGAAAAATCAAACCCATATTACATGCTTCTAAGTCTCGGCCAAGGAAGGTTATTTTTGTCCGATTTGAATTCAAATCCATTAATTACACAATCGACAACGTATTAACTCCCGAATGATTTCATACACATCCATGTTATAAAATCAAAATTACCAAGACATTAAAGGGCATTGTAGATTCGGCCAACATAAGAATTTAGGGATTTGTTCAATTCAAATTCATCCAATTAATTTCATTCAAATTAACATCATCCTACATGATTCTAACTCATCCAATGAATCAAAAATCAAAAATTCCAATCTCCAAATGCCTTATACCATTCGGCCAAGCTCCATCAATTGGGAAAATTGATCCAATCATTATTTCATAAATTGATCCAATCAAACTTTAATTAAACATGTTATAACATACATACTCAACATTCAATTCATTCAAATCATGCTCAAAACAAGTTTACCCAAATTTTAAACCCTACAAATTTCATGCTTGCAACACTAGCTCTTGATGCCATTGTTGTTTATTCTAAGGTCCCAAGATCAAATCAAGACATGAAATAATGCGTGAATACATCAACGGAGGTAGCAGAATACTCACATTGATCGGTTTGTCGATTTGAAGACGAATCAAGGCCAAAAACGTACTACCTTGCTCACGCCACTGCAAACCAGTCCACTGCCCTGCAAAACAGAAATTTGAGTGAAGAAACGAGCTCCTAGCTTCGTCGGATGGATCCCGTCTCATGGGGGAACCTCCCTACCACCTTCGCAAGACTTGTAAGTGTGCTAGCACTTGATTTTCACCATGAAAACCCACTCTTGGCTTCCCTTATTCACGCCCAAACTGGTTCAAAACCAGTGAAGAATAGCCACACTTGGGCGTGAGAGAGATGAGAGAATTTGAGAGAAAAAAATGTGTTTTGTGTAATTAATTTTTGTTACCAAAAATCATTTATATTTATGCATAATATTTATTAAATTAATAAAAAATTATGACACAAAACATGCAATGGCTTAGAGTGTCAAACACTCAATTTCCATGCAATAACATTGAGTGCATTGTACACTATCTCTACATGCAATGCATTAGAATGACATGTGTCTTGTGGGCCCCACACGTTTCCAAATGAAGTGGGCCCACGTGCACTCACGCTGTTCGGGTTCGATATTTTCCGAAATACCGAGCTTACGTCGCGACGTTAATTCAATCGAATAATGCGGCTACGCGAAATTATTATTTACGTCGCTAACGAATTAATTCTAAATTAACTCGTTTGCCCGAATTAAAATCTAATTTTAATCCGCGTCGAAATCTAATTTCGTCTAATATATCGAATATATTAATACATCGATAATTCCGAATTAATCGTTCTCTCTCTTTAGACGACATTTTATCCCGGATAAAACATCTCCGTTATTAATCCTAGATTAATTTTCTCTCTCTTCTTTATAATCCCAGATTATTCAAGAGTGCGAGTTGTGCGTCATCGGTGGATTATCGGGAAGCGACCCATGAGATCCCCGGATAATCTGGCAGTAAATACGGTCGTCGGAGTATCCGAATCACGTAGTACCAAGTACTACGTTCTACCAATTTACGAGACAAGGTCGACTCCTAGCAAAGCACCAAGTCTACCAAGTTCTCCGACATATCCATCAAAGATTCTAGATCTGTATCAAGCGTAGTATACTAATGTATTGTGCATATCGGCCCAGTATCGGATAGTCACGTGCTAGGGCTGGGGCTGGATAAGTGTCTGCCCCGTCCGAAACACATATCGGATGTCTGGTAACTGTCTCTATAATCGGATATTCATGACCTGGTCATAATATCACGATTGGATGCGCATCACTTAAGAGCACTAATACCGTATCCTGCGTGACATCATCTCCATTATGACTGGAGTGACACTTCCGTCTTGACATCACATCCAATACACTACGATTCTTGATAAACCCAGAAGAGGTGAACACAGAACCAGTTAAGATCCCCCACCACCAAAACCAAAGTTTACCGATTGTCGTAGTATTAGCGATGTAAGTCTCAGGTTAAGACTAACACACACCTACCTTGATTTCGGCCTCCCATAGACACCTAGTCAGAATACCAATGGGATTCCGAAGGGTCTATCCAGAGCGAAGCTGTTTCCCGTACCATCGGTGAAACACGACCTCCTATCGCACTTGCACAAGTATCCAATACTTTATATATGAGAACTATGCGTTGTGCCCTCACAACGCGCACAAGTGCAATACTAGCCTATTCCGCATTATCGATGTCCAGTCTCGATAATACTACGGCTAGGATATTTAATGATTAATCCTTCGTGGACTGATACTGTCTCATATCATCTCAATCCAGGAACTAATCATAGGGACCTCTCTTCATTTATATATCTATGGTGATCTAATCACAAAATGAAGAGAGTGCAATTTCCTTGTTACATAGTTAATTTGCTACAACAACACAATGATCTGTGCAAATAGTGACGCTATGGGTCATATATCCAACAATATACCCCTACCGGATCTAGGAATTGAATTGGATCCAATTGATCTTAGAGATCTACCTAATTAATTATCATACATTTGTTGGCCAAAGTCAAGATTGTGTGACATTTAACAGGATCCTAGCCCACTAGGAAACACGGTTTCCCCCAGTACTCGACAGAGGGTTAGAGGCTCGCCGAAAAATAGTAGGAGGCAAGAATTGAATTTGCAATATTCGTTCAATTACTCGCCACACGCGCTCATTCAATTATTTCGTCGTTAGATTAAATGTTAGTTGGACTAATATTTAATTGTTGTTTTAATTAACAGTTGGACTGTATTATAGTTGATTATATATAATTGGATTATATTAATCAATATATTTGAATTAATTAATTTCAGTTTACAGTTGATTTTATAATTGGATTATAGTAATCAATGTAATGAGGTTAATTAATTTAGATTATATTTGATTATATAGTTGGACTATTATAATCATTATAATAAATAGTACCACAAATCGTTGATTAAATAGTTGGACTATTAGAATCAAGATATAAAAATGAAAGATTAGTGTTTAAGACATAATCCTGGGTGAAAATGTATTTAAACGATTTTAATTTTCAAATTGAGAATAAATTTCAGGATGGTCCTGGAAAAATAATAAGTTATTTTATTTGATAAAATAATATTAAGCCTAAGGCTGGAGTTAAGAAAATAAGTGGAACATGATATTTGGAATATTCATGTAATGATAACTTTAGTGCTTAATCCACTATACTTGTCATATAGACTCCTTAATTTCTTTATCAGAACTAAGGATTAGATTCTTAAAGTATGATATTGAAATGGAATGATATTCAATTATTAGATCTTATAAGTACTTTTAAAATTGCAATAAATAATTCTTGGAGAATTAATGACTATTCTCAAGGAGACAAAGTCAAAGTTTGCAATTAGGCAAGTAGTGCAAGACACACCTTACTTCAATATTCTAGAAACCCGAGGCTTGGCCAAAGGCAACCGGAATATTGAAAATGGCAAAGGCAAATCATTATTGTCTTCTAAGAGATAAAATGACATATCCCAAGAAGGAATTGAAGACGAGCAAGACTCTAACTTCAAAAATGATTGTCATAATTATGTTCACAGCTAGTATTAAAAATTAGATTTTAGATACTTAGTGTGGTACATAAAATATATATATTGATGTTCAGAATCAGTTTTGAACAGGATATTGACTTCGATTGAGATTTATCTGCGAATTGGAAACGGGACGAAAGTCGCTGTTTTAACCGTAGATACCAAATTTAGCAATACCTAAATTTGGAAACTGTTATAATGTAACTAGTTTGACTAGAAACATTATCTCTATATCGCGTATAACCCGCTGCGGGTGTACCTTTATATTCTAGAACACTAAAGTGTTTCATTATATAAAGATGATATTGAGATAAACACATTAGATGTGAATAACAGAATTTGTATTTTGAATATAAATAATATCTCAAATATATAACATGAAAAATTATAGCTCAAACTGATTTGATCAGTTGAGAAACTTAAATGTGGCATAGTTGTCAAGGACACTATCAAACAAGACTCGTATATCCGCACTTTTGAAGAGCGGGTACCAGGACTAAATTGATTCCATTCAAATAAAGTCTACGAATCTAGTTTATTGGGCAAAGTGCCTAAAACACATTTATTTGGTAAAAGTGTAAATGCCACCGACCTGTTAGCCCTACTTCATAGTGAAGCAATTGGGCCCATGTCTAGCTAGCCTAGATGTGGATATGAATATTTCGTGACCTGTACGGATGTGGCATCGCGTTATGGTTATGTGTTTCTTTTGAAACACAAATCGGAAACTTTTAGTTTCGACACGAAATAGACAAACAGATCGGCTAAAGTATGAAACTGTCACGGTAAGACCGTAATGCGGTAAGACTGTAATGGAAAATACTTAAGCAATAAATTTCTCGTATACTTGAAAGAGTATAGTATTCTTTCAATGAGGACTCCTCCCGGAACACGTCAGTTTGACGGTGTGTCCGAACAGGATTAACCGAATTTTGTTAGACATAATAAGGTTAATCACGAGTCGCTCTGAGCTACCATTTCCTTCAACGGATAAGCTTTAACCAGTGCAAGAACTTATTTAGAATAAGGTTCCATAAATATATGTTTGACAGATAACATATTAGATATGAACGGGAAAGAAACCGAGTTTCACATTCCTGTTAAATTTGGGTATGCTAGGCATATGTTTAGATGATATCAAACAAGAACCCAAATAGGATAAGTGCCAAATGTAGGTTATCCTAGGGATACTATAAGTATTGTACTTATACACCTCATAATAGAACAATTAGATTGTTGATCACCATGCGGTTTTCCTGAGAGGAATACCGATATGCAGTGGTAAGTGGGAGGATAGTATAACTCGATGAAAATCGGAGTAATACTGTTCTTTGCACCGAATCTTAATGGAACATAAATAGTTCATCGAGGATGAAACTATTACCATTAATCTTCGAATACACAAGAACCGCGTAAGTCCGAAAGAGTCAGAAAACAACCTGGGGTATGGGTTTCTGATCTCACCTCATAAAGATGTCTATCTTATTGAGGTATACCAACCGACTACGTATGAGGAAGTGATACAAGGTATCAACTCCCTAATTATAGCAAAGTGTCATATAATCCGAAATGGATTCCATGTATATCAACCAGTTTGGATACTAGTTGATGTACCACAAGGCATTGTGCCTATTGGTACAATATAAGTTTTCAAGGAAGACATACATGGATTGCAACATACCAACGTATAAAGCCAGGCTTTTAACGGAAAGGTATCGTTATTAACATTATGTTGATTACGATTCAACCTTTTACATGTCGCCACGGTAAATCCATTTGGATAATGCTTGCTAATGCTGCATATTTCATTTATGAAATATGACAGCTTTACCGAAAATCGCTTTCCTGAAAAGGAAACCTTTGGAGGATGTTTACAACATCCTGTCGGTTTTGACGTAACTAGCAAACAAGGTTTGCGGGTTATTCGATCCATGTTTGGATTGAAGCAAGCATTAGGTTTTTGGAATTATCGTTTTGATATAATAATAATGATTTATGATTTAATTCAAAACGAAAAGGATTCTTGTGTATATAAGAGGGTTAGTGGGAGCGCACTGACAGTGGCTGCCCTATATAAAATAATGATAATATGTCATTTCTTGGAAATGATATTCCCATAAAATAACTATCGGTGAAAGCTTGGCTTTCGAAATACTCTCCGAGAAACCGTACATTGAAAAATGTACGCGACCTGGTGTCTCATATGCTTTGAGCATATGGATTCACAAACAGGCCAATCCGAGTGATAGTCATTGGATTGATGTTAAGAACATTCGTTAGTATCTTAGAGAACTAAGGATGCTGTCTTAGTCTATGGAGAAGGAGAACTTGAAGTGACTGGGGTCACTGTAGCAAGTTTCCTAAACCGATAAAGACGACTAAAAGTTGCAAACGGTACTATACAGTTTGAATAACGGTACAGTGAGCTGGAAATCTTCCAAGCAAGATACTGTTACCGAATAAACAACAAATGCGGGTTAATTGCAGCAGCTGAGGCAGCAATAGAAGCCATCTGGGTCAATAACAAATCTAATTAGATTAGATATAGTTCTGTTAGTAGCTGAGCTAGGCGTCAGCACGGGCTAAAGAATTAATGGTCTCATCAACGATCCAGATACATATTTCGATATTCATCTGATCCGTTTAGATCATACATCATGGTGATATGATGATCGAATAAATCGCATCAGATGATAATCATGAAAATCCGCTGACGAAAGCTTTTCTCAGCAGTTTGAGCCAACCGTACATAGTTCGGGTGTCAGAGACTCGAGTGACTGGCTATAGGCCAAGTGGGAGATTGTTGGACAATTATGACCCATAGCGTCACTATTTGTACAGATCATGGTGTTGTTGTACAAATTAACTATGTGACAAAGGAGATTGCACTCTTATCATTTGTGATTAGATCACCTAGATATATAAATGATGAGAGGTCCCTATGATTTGTTCCTGGACGGAGAATGATATGAGACAATATCAGTCCACGTAGGATAAATCATTAAATATCCCTAGTCAGAGTATTATCGAGATTGGACATCGATAAATACGTAAAAGACTAGTATTACACTTGTGCGCGTTTGTGAGGGCACAACGGCATAGTTCTCATATATTTGGGTATAGGATACTCATGCAAGTGTAATAGGAGGTTGTGTTTTACCGATGGTACGGGAAACAGCTTCGCTCTGGATAGACCCCCCGCATAATCCCATTGGTAGTATGACTATGTGTCTATGGGAGTCTGCAATCAGGGTAGGTGTATTTGGTCTTAACCTGAGACCTGCACCGCTAATGCTTACGACAATCAATATACTTTAGTTGAGGTCGTCTAGGGCTTTAACAGGTTCTGTGTACGCCGATACTGGGTATATTGGGAATCGTAGTGTGTTGGGTGTGATGTCAAGACGGAAGTGTCACTCCAGTCATATGGAGATGATGGTCACGTAGGATACGAAACTTGTTCTCTTAAATGCTCGAGCTATCGGGATATTATGACAAGGTCATGAATATCCGATTATAGAGACTAGTTAGTAGACATCCGATATGTGCTTCGTATGGGGCAGACACAATTCCAGCCCCAGACCTAGCACGTGAATATCCGATACTGGATAGAAATACGCAATACTTCGGTATACTACGCTTGATATAGATTACATATTCCTATAAGGATATTTCTGGAGAATTGGGTAGGCATGGCGCTTTGCTAGAAGCCAACCTTGTTTTATAAATCGGTATAAACGTAGTACGAGGTACTTACGTGTTCGGATAGTCCGACGACCGTATTTACTGCCAATATATCTGGGGATCTCATGGGTCGCTTCCCGAAGATTCACCGATGATGTATAACTCGCACTTTATTAATCTGGGATTAATTAGAAGAGTTAAAATTAATCTGGGATTAATTACGGAGATATTTTATCTGGGATAAAATATTAATTAAAGAGAGAGAACGATTAATTTGGAATTAATCGATAAAATAATGTATTCGATATATTATGCGAAATTGGATTTCGACTCAGAATTAAAATTAGATTTTAATTCGGGCGAACAAATTAATTTAGAATTAATTCGTTAGCGACGTGAATAGTGATTTCGCTAGGCGTAATCATTTAATTACGACGTAACGGAAAATTCGTTAATTTGTAATTAGCGAACCCAAGCCCGGGATTATTTACGAGCGCATTCTCATTTCGAATTTGAGTGCGGCACGCAAGTCAAATCGAGCGTGAAATCACAAGTCACATCAAGCGTCAGATCATTAGTCACTTTGAGTGATGTGACAAGTTGTCACTTGATTTGATTGATTGATGTAGTAGTTGAAAAGCATTAATGCTTTTGCTTTTGACTTTTTGGAAAATTGAAAAAGTGGTATATGGCTTTATTATTTTGGAAAATATAAAAAGCATTTTACACTTTTTCTTTTTGACTAATTCTCTCTCTCTCCACACGGTTTCCCGTGAAAACCCTTTTCCCTCTCTTTTCTTCTCCTTCTCATTCACGGTTTTGGAACCGTTTCTTCCTCTCAAAATTTCTGGTTTGACCGAATCAATGGGAAGCAAGGAAGAAGACTTAGTGCTAGCACACCATGAGTGATACAAAGGTGATAGGGCAGTGAACTTGTGAGCATGGAATCGTTTTTGGAGCTTGAAGCTTGGAGCTTCCATGGTGTTCATCAATGGCCGGTCATGGAGGAGACAAAAACCACAAAAACCGAGCAGCCCACTGTCACAGAAGCTCACTGCCGAGCTTCACAAGGAGGGAGAAAATGCATCTTGTTCTTCGAAGCATCAAACCGTTCAATGTGAGTATGTATTCCGCCTTACTCATTTGTGTATTCATGCGAATTTTGTGCTTGATTTCATGATCTTGGGACCTAATTAGAAACCAACACCTTTTACTTGGTAAAAGTACAAGTGCCACTGTTAGCCCTCGTTCATAGTGATGTAAGTGGGCCCATGTCTAGCTAGGCTAGGGGTGGATATGAATATTTCGTGACCTTTACGGATGTGGCATCGCGTTATGGTTATGTGTTTCCTTTGAAACACAAATCGGAAACTTTTACAGTTTCGACACGAAGTAGACAAACAGATCGGCTAAAGTATTAAACCGTCACGGTTAGACCATGATGGAAAATACTTAAGCAATAAGTTTCTCATAAACTTGAAAGAGTATAGTACTCTTTCAATGATGACTCCTCCCGGAACACGTCAGTTTGACGGTGTGTCCAAACGGAGAGACCGAATTTTGTTGGACATGATAAGGTTAATCATGAGTCGCTCTGAGCTACCATTTCCTTCAACGGATACGCATAAACAGTGCAGAACTTATTTTGAATAAGGTTCCATAAAAATCTGTTTGACAGACTTTATATTAGATATAAACAGGAAAGAAACCGAGTTTCTCATTCCTGAAGATTTGGGAATGCTAGGCATATGTTTGGATGATACCAAACTAAAACCCAAATTGGATAAGTTCCTAATAAAGTTTATCCTAGGGAAACCAAAGTATAGTACTTATATAACTCACAAGATAACAATGTAATTGTTGCTCACCATGCGTTTTTCCTAAGAGGAATACCGATATGCAGTGGTAAGTGGGAGGAAAGTAAAACTCGATGAAAATCGGAGTAATACTATTTCAGGCATCGATTCCTTAATGGAACACAAATAGTTCATCAAGAATGAAACTGTAACCAATAATCTTCGAATACACAAGAACCGCGTAAGTCAGAGAGAGTCAGAAAACAACCTGGGGTATGTGTTTCTGATCTCACCTCATAAAGATGTCAATCTTATTGAGGAACACAAACTGACTACGTATAAGGAAATGATACAAGGTATCGACTCCCTATTATGGAAAAGTGCCATAATGTCCAAAATGGATTCCATGTAAACCAACTATGTTTATACACTAGTTGATGTACCGCAAGGCATTGTGCCTATTGGTACTATATGAGTCTTCAAGGAAGACATACATGGGAGGCAACATACCAACGTACTAAGCTGGGCTTATAGCGAAAAGGTATCGTTAGCAACATTGTGTAGATTACGACGAAACCTTTTTAACCGTTGCCATGGTTAAATCCATTTTGATAATGCTTGCTAATACTGCACGTTTCATTTATGAAATATGGCAGCTGAACGTCAAAACCGCTTTCCTTAACGGAAACCTTTTGGAGGATGTTTACAACATCCTGACGGTTTTGTTGTACCAAAACAAGCAAACAAGGTTTGTAGGTTATTCGATCTATGGATAGATTGAAGCAAGCATTGCGTTCTTGGAATTATCGTTTTGATGTAATCATAATGGTGTATGATTTAATTCAAAACGAAAATGATTCTTGTGTATATAAGGAGGTTAGTGGGAGCACACTGATAATGAATGTCTTAAATAACGAAGATATATCATTTCTTGGAAATGATATTCCCATAATAAAATCGGTGAAAGCTTGGCTTTCATGAAAAATTCTCCGTAGAATTCTTGGGAGAAACAACATTTATTCTAGGAATAAAGATCTACTAGGATAGATTTAAAGTTGTTAATACTCTCCGAGAACTCGTACATTGAAATAAATGTACGCGACTTGGTGTCTCATTCGCTTTGAGCATATGGAGTCACGATCAGGCCAATCCAAGTGATAGTCAGTGGATTGAAGTTAAGAATATCATTTAGTATCTTAGATAAACTAAGGATGCTGTCTTATAATATGAAGAAGGAGAACTTGAAGTGACTAGGTTCACTACTGCAAGTTTCCTAACCGATAATAATGACTGTAAGTCGTAACAACGGTACTATAAAGTTTGAATAACGAAACAGTGAGCTGGAAATCTTCCAAGCAAGATAATGTTACCGAATAAACAACAAAAGTCGGTTATTGCTGCAGCTGAGGCAGCAATAGAAGCCTTCTGGATTGATAATAATCCTAATCAGATTAGGTGTAGCTCTGTTAGCAGTTGAGCTAGGCTACAGCACAGGCTAAAGAATTAATGGTCTCATCAACGATCCAGATATATACTTCGATATACATCTGATTCACTCGGATCATACATCGTGGCGATGTGATGATCGAATAAATCGCATCAGATGATAATCAAGCAAATCCGCTGACGAAAGCCTTTCCTCAGCAGAAGTTTGAGCGAACCGTACATAGTTCAGGTGTAGGACACTTGAGTGACTGGCTATAGGCCAAGTGGGAGATTGTTGGATAGTTATGACCCATAGCGTCACTATTTGTACAGATCATGGTGTTGTTGTACAAATTAACTATGTGACAAAGGAAATTGCTATTCTGTCATTTGTAATTAGATTACTGTAGACAACAGAACCTGGGCGACGCTGTTCTAGGCTCGCGGCCTAGTTGGGACGTACGAAATAACATGGAGTCGCCACCCGGTGTGAACCGGGACAAAGATTTAAGGCCGCACTCACCCCTCGCAAGGGAAGACCTCAAACCATTGGGTTCGGAATGGTCCCTTACTTATGTCACTTGTGATGATATGATTTGTGCAATTAATCAACCGAGTCTACTCAATAATCATGCTCAAGGGTACTTAGATCTAACATGCTTTCATCCAAATAACTCCACGCAATATAACACAACGAGCATATTGAACCATTAAACCAAAGTAAACAATAACTAATTAAACATAAACATAAACTAAACGAAACATCATGTATAAAGAATGAAGAAACAACATGCCTAAATAACACAATCATGCTTTGAAAATTAAATAACAAGACTAAATTAAATCATGCTTAAAATAATAAATAAACGTAATAATATGCATAAGGAACAACCTAAATATGCTTTAACAATAAATAACAAACTAAATTAAACCAAGCTTTAAATAATAAACGAATAACCTAAAGACTATAACATGCTCAAATACAAATTTGGATGAAGCGAGATACATATATCTTAAGTGGTACGTGGCATTGTATCCCGAGTGCAGACCATACTACCGTCCATTCGGAATCGGCTATGGAATTTACGTCCAGGATTCCATCCAATATACCACAAAAGGAACACATATCCCGCTCATCCAACAATCACATCATGCTTCAAACGACTCTCATGCAATAATGTTTTGAAATAAATAAAATAAAAAGAAAGACGATAAGAAAAAAGGTGCCCTCAGGTCTAACCTCTTTTGTCGTTCCTCGAAGCGCGTTACACGGCCGTCAGAAGGATTGATACTCCGCAACTTTTCTGGTTCACTAATCCAACGATTTTCCTCGCGGTTTCACTGCTCGGGTCGTTGTTTTCACTCCGTTTTGCTACTATTTTTTTTGTCACGAGTTAGGCTTGCTATTTTGCGGCTTTTAGGGCTAAGATGTGGGCTGTTTCGGGGGAGTTTTTCTGGACAGTTTGCAATAGTTTTCAGGGTGCAGTTCGGTTAATTCGGGGACTGTTTTGGGCAGTGCAGGGCTGTTCATTTGGAGGTTGTGTAGTGTGTGCTGGTGGCGTGATGGCTATGTGTTGGGCTGGTGCGTTTACGTGCGGAATTGCTGAAGGGTAGTGGGTAGGTGTGGAGTTGATGCGTGAGGCAGATTTGTGCGAGTGGCGAGAGGCTGTGGCGTTAGGTGAGAGTGGCGAGTTTTAGTTGTTAACGTGGCTAATGGGCGCTTGCAATGTGCTCTCGGTTTGTTGATTTATGTTAGTCGGTGAGGGGGGTTTTCTTGTCATTACGTGGGGGCAGGTTTCTTAGGGTTCTGGTGGGCGGCGTGGCTGCTGAAGGGGTATGTGAAGTGCAGTGAGTGATGTGTGTGAAGCCAAGTGCGTAGAAGGGTTGGCTTTGTCGGATTGAAAGGCGTGTAGAGAGCAGGCTTTGTTGCTGCGCTGGAGAGAGAAAGCTAGGTTTTTGAGTGTGAACGTGTGAGCAGCGTGATTGTGTCTTGGCAGTTTGTATGCATGGGTTGAAGGGAGTGATGCCGTGAGTGAGCCAAGGAAGGGAATTTGTTGCTTTGGTCAGTTAGTGCCGAGAGAGTGAAGAGTGCCGTGAACTAGAGTTTTTTAGTATTATCGCTTTTTTTGAGAGAGATGAGAGAGAGAGAGAGAGAGAAGCCGTGGAGATTGTTTAGGGTTTTTTGAATCAGAGGGAGAATGTGAAGAGTGGCCGTGAGTTTAGAGAAAGAAGGAGATGAATTGTGGGGGATCAATGAGTGTTGTTGTTTTAGGGTTTCATGGTCGGTCAAGATGAGAAGAGAGAGGTCTGTTGAGGTTTTCTTGCCGAGAGGATGCTGGCTAGCTGGGAACCGAGAGCTGCTAGGGTTATTTTCTTTGTTTGGTTTCTGAGAGAGAGGGGGGCGTGAGAGAGGATTTTAGGGTTTTTGTTTTGTTTTTCTTTTTGGCAGTCATAGAGAGTGAATGAGAGGAGACAGCTTAGGGTTGGGTTATGTTATTCTTTTATAGTGAGAGGGTAGGGGAATTTTATTTTAATTTGGTGAGTGGTTTATTTAATTTGGTATGTATTTTTAATTTTAATTTAATTTAATTTAATTTGTTTGATTGGTTTTAATTTAATTTGTGAATTAAATTTAATTAAGATTTCAATTTAATCTGTTTGGGATTTTTTAGGTTAGGTTATTTAATTTAATTTAATTAGTTTTAATTTAATTTAATTAAAGTTTAATTTAATTTGTGACATGTATTTTAAATGTTTTAATTTGTGAGATGTGTTTTAAAATAGAGGTCCAATAAGCGAACCCGAAGCGAAACGAGCGAGTTAAATCCGACCAAATGCTAATTTCCAACTTTGCCCTTCCAACGTCCGTTTCGCGCGACTTTCACAACTATAGAGATAGTGTCTCCATACGAGACTCATCATCGGGCTGATATGCAAAAATGCAATGCCTACAATTACCAAAGATGTATAAATGATAGAAGGTCCATATGATTAGTTCCGGATTGAGATGATATGAGACAGTATCAATCCAAGAAGGTTTAATCATTAAATATCCCTAGTCAGAGTATTATCGAGATTGGACATCGATAATGCGTAAAAGACTAGTATTACACTTGTGCGCGTTGTGAGGGCATAACGACATAGTTCTCATATATTTGGGTATATGATACTCATGCAAGTGTAATAGGAGGTTGTGTTTTACCGATGGTACGGGAAACAGCTTCGCTCTGGATAGACCCATCAGAATTCCATTGGTAGTATGACTATGTGTCTATGGAAGTCCGAATCAGGGTAGGTGTATTTGGTCTTAAACTGAGACTTTCGACAATCAATATACTTTGGTTTTGGTCGTCCATGGCTTTAAAAGGTTCTGTGTACGCCTCTTCTGGGTTTATTGAGAATCGTAGTGTATTGGGTGTGATGTCGAGATGGAAGTATCACTGCAGTCATAGTGGAGATGATGATCACGTAGGATACAGAACTTGTTCTCTTATATGCTGCAGCTATCGGGATATTATGACTAGGTCATGTTTATCCGATTATAGAGACTAGTTACCAGAGATCCGATATGTGCTTCGTACGGGGCAGACATAATTCCAGCCCCAGGCCTTGCACGTGACATCCGATGTTGGATCGAAATACGCAATACTACGTATACTACGCCTGATACAGATCACATATTCCTGTAAGGATATTTCTGGAGAATTGGGTAGGCATGGCGTTTTGCTAGAAGCCAACCTTGTCTTGTAAATCGGTACAAACGTAGTGCTAGGTACTTACGTGTTCAGATAGTCCGACGACCGAATTTACTGCCAACATATCCGGGGATCTCATGGGTCGCTTCCCGAAGATTCACCGATGACGTATGACTCGCACTTTATTAATCTGGGATTAATTAATGAAAGAGAGAAAATTAATCTAGGATTAATTACGGAGATATTTTATTTGGGATAAAATATCGTTTAAAGAGAGAGAACGATTAATTTGGAATTAATCGATAAATTAATATATTCGATATATTATACGAAATTGGATTTCGACGCGGAATTGAAATTAGATTTTAATTCGGGCGAACGAGTTAATTTAGAATTAATTTGTTAGCGACGTGAATAGTAATTTTGCTAGGCATAATTATTTAATTATGTCGCAATGGAAAATTCGTTAATTTGGAATTAGCGAACCCGAGCCCGGGAGTGTTTGCGGGCGCACTCCCATTTCGAATTCAAGTGCGGCCCACAAGTCACATCAAGCGTCAAATCACTAGTCAATCAATTGATGTGATGTCTAGTCACTTTGAGTGATATGACAACTTGTCATTGTGATTGATGGTGCTAGTTGGCAAAGCTTTAATGCTTTGACTTTTGGTAAATGAATTTTTGAAATTCATTTTGTGTATTAGATACACATTTTTTCCAACAACCAACCTAACACACTCACTCACTCTCTCCCTCATCTCATCTCTCTCGCCCAAGGGGCATTTTCTCTCTTCATTTTTTTGGTTTCTGCAGAGACTTGAAGGAGAAAAAAGGGAAATTTTGCGGTAAAATTTTTGGAGTGCTAGCACGCTTTAGGAGTCTTGCGAAGGTGATAGGGAACCGCACCCGTGAGCATGGAATCATCATTCACAAGCTTGGAGCTTGGGGACATCCATGGCCGAATGGAGGAGGAGCAAAAACTGCAAATGCCGTGAACATCAAAGGGCATAAAAAGTTTTGTTCTTCGTCACATCGCTCAACCGCTCAATTTAAGTATTCCGCAACTTCCTTGATGTATTCACATATTGTTTCTTGCTTAAAATGATCTTTAGGACCTTAGAGAAACCCAACAATCGGGACTTATATGCAAAATACAGTGCCTATAATATGGCTTTCAAAAAGTCAAACCAAATTTTGGAGCCAAAAAATGCATTAAAGGCTCTCAACAACCAACATCATGAATAGTGACTAGTTTTCACTCACCAAAAAGATGATGGACATCCTCACTAAAGTGATATGTGATGTGACGAGCGATGTGACGAGTGATGTGACTTGTGGCCGCACTTGATTCAAAATCGGAGTGGCCTCGCAAACACATCCCGGGCTCGGGTTCGTTAATTTCGAATTAATGAATTTTCCGTTGCGACGTAATTAAATCAAATTTAATTAAATAATCATGCCTAGCAAATTACTATTCACGTCGCTAGCGAATTAATTCTAAATCAATTCGTTAGCCCGAATTAAAATCCAATTTTAATTCCGCGTCGAAATCTAATTTCGTTTAATATATCGAATATATATTTTATCGATTAATTCCAAATTAATCGTTCTCTCTCTTCAATAGTATTTTATCCCAGATAAAATATCTCCGCTATTAATCCAAGATTAATTAAGTTCGAATCATACGTCATCGGTGAATCTTCGGGAAGCGACCCAGAGATCCCTGGATATATTGGCAGTAAATCCGGTCGTCGGACTATCCGAACACGTACGTACCTCGTACTACGTTTTTACCGATTTACGAGACATGGTTGGCTTCTAGCAAAGCATCGTGCCTACCCAATTCTCCAGAAATATTCTTAATGGAATATATAATTTGTATCAGACGTAGTATACATAGTATTGCGTATAGGGATCCAGTATCGGATGTCACATACAAAGCCTGAGGCTGGAATAGTGTCTGCCCCGTACGAAGCATATATCGGATTACAAGCAACTAGTCTCTTTAATCGGATAATAATGACCAAGTCATATTATCCTGATGGTTGCAACACAATAGAAAACCAGTTCTGTATCCCTGCGTGATCATCATCTCTATATGACTGAAGTGATACTTCCGTCTTGACATCACACCCAATACACTACGATTCTCAATAAACCCAAAAGAGGCGTAAACAGAACCTGTTAAAGTCCTGGATGACCAAAACCAAAGCGTATTGATTGTCGCAAGTACTAGCGATGTAAGTCTCAG
This sequence comes from Zanthoxylum bungeanum, assembly GCA_019454045.1. Lineage (NCBI taxonomy): Eukaryota > Viridiplantae > Streptophyta > Magnoliopsida > Sapindales > Rutaceae > Zanthoxylum > Zanthoxylum bungeanum. The sequence goes on along the minus strand of SKCR01036530.1, from coordinate 34,346 downwards.
GTTAAGACCAAATACACCTACCCTTATGCGGATTCCCATAGACACATAGTCATACTACCAATGGGATTCTGCGGGGTCTATCCAGAGCGAAGCTGTTTCCGTACCATCGGTAAACACAACCTCCTATCACACTTGCATAAGTATCCAATACTTAAATATATGAGAACTATGTCGTTACGCTTCCATAGCACGCACAAGTGCGATACCAGTCTATTCCGTATTATCGATGTCCAGTCTCGATAATACTACGACTAGGGATATTTAATGATTAAACCTTTATGGATTGATACTGTCTCATATCTTATAATCCGGAACTAATCATAGAGACTTTTATCATTTATATATATTAAGTAATCAAATTACAAAATGATAAAATGCAATTTCATTGCTACATAATTAATTTGTACAAAAAAACACAATGTCTTTTACAAATAGTGACGCTATGGGTCATAATTGTCTAACAATTACTATTACAAGAGTAGTCATAACACTCTAGAATGGCAATAAATCATCATATGATAAAATTGAACTAATATTATTTAATCTTATTTCTCACATGCATCTAACCACCAACCATCATCAAAACAAAAAAGGCCCAAAATTTAAGAAATGAATAAACCCTAGAACTATTCTAGATACTCAAGAACAAGAAACTAACTTTCTAAACTTAAGAATATTGAAGATTACCTCAAAATCTCTTAATTTCCTTAAGCTTTCTTCTTGATTTCATCACTTTCTCTCAAGTTTCTTCAAGAAAAAATTTGGGAGCTTTTCCATGGAATTAGTTTCGACCAAGGGAAGCTTATGAAAGAGAGAATAAATTTTTTCACTTTATATACTAGGGGTAACCTAACATGGGGGGCAATTTGATCATTTTGTAATTTATTTAATCTAATTAAATAGCAAGCTTAAGTTACTTGTTCAATTTGATAACTACAAGCTTAAATGAATATCATGCCACTTGTTACAAAAAATAAACACATGTAATAATAATTATTACAAATGAATATATTTTAATCTAAAAGTTTAGAATAGACAATATCAAATTGAATACTTCAACCTTAAAGTTTATATTATTAGTAACCAATAATAATTAAACATATTACATAATAATTATGTAAAATAGATATTATTTAATTATCTAAATATTTAATATTTAAATATCTAATTAATTAATTAATATAATAATTATTATATATGTATTTTTTTTACACTAAATAACAAAATATATAACTAATGACATGTGTCAAAATCTCATTTGAACAATTAATTAATATGTATCAAATCAACTTTTGTATCAAATACAAATACAAATACATATTAATTATTAATTTACCAAAATCCCATAATGCATGTATTTTCGTTTAACTGTTTAAACGATTCGAATTAACTCATTTAATTCGATAAAGTATTATGAATAATCTGTATTATTCATAACGCGTTGCTCAAGTGCTCAACGAGTACACTTCATATTGTGAGACTCTCTAAGTTTAGGTTTATCCGCCACAAAATCAAATTTCGTGTCCATAATGTTAGGGTTTTTATAGGGGTATTACCAGGTAACGCGACGGAACGGGGAAAATCAAAATTTTCCGATTTCAAAAAATTTTCTTATTTTAATTGTGCGCAATACTTAAAATCTGTAATTTTTACCCAAGAAATCAAATTTCTTCTTAATTGCCTCAATACTTTACATTTTGTTCAATTTGGTCCTCAAATTGTCAAATATTATTTTAAGTGACTCCAAATCATTACCAAGATGTATTCAACATGTTCAATACATGAAAACACAAATTACAACACAAAACCCACTAAATGCCAAAATTACCTAATGCCCCCTAAGGATTCTAATTTTTGCAATTTAGTCCAATCTTGTTCAAAACAAGTCAAGATCAAATTCAATCAATCCCAATTTAATATACATCATATATACATCAATACCAACAACCTATATATGAAAAGCCCCAAATTTGGAAGGGTTAAGAACCCTAATTTTTAAATTCTTCATTTGAACAAATTACACCAAATTAATCAAATTCAATACTTTAATTCAATCTTCACAATACTAAATAAGTCTCACCACTTTGAAATAATACAAGAACAATTCTATGTCATCAATGAGTGGCCTAACAATTCTAGAATGGCAACTTGATTATCAAATAATCAAAAGAGAGCTTAATAACCAATTATAAGCTCACTTTAATACATATACATGCAAACATCCTTCATACGAGTTTCCAACCATTTTATTACATGCTTGAAGAGTAGAGAAAATTCTAAGCAACACATGTTGAAGTCCAGAAACATAGAAATAATTTTCTAGTTGAAAACATTTAAGAAAAACTTAAAAAATCCAAGTACTTTTCAAGCTTTTCCTTTTGCTCTTCAACTTTCTCTCAAACTTTTCTTTTGTAATATTTTGGTGGTTAACCTAATGAATTAAAAATGAAACAAAATAATTTATACTCCCCCATTTAGCCATGGCCGAATTTTAGGAAGCAAAAATAAATATCTAGATATTTTCTTTTATTTAATTAGAGTAATTTACTTGTTATATTTGATCATTACAACATTTAATGATTTACAACAACAACAAGTCAAACTAATAAAATAAAGCCATTTCCAAAAGTAATCTAACTTAAGATATTTATGTTTTAATTATTTTAATTATTTAACAATTAAATAATCCAAAAATTATTTAAATATAAATATTTTAAATATATGTATTATATTTACTTTAAATATTCAAATACATATATATTAATGATATATGTCAATATCACAATTTGACATTTAATTAATGTTTATTTAATAAAATCATTCATTAAATACAAATACACATTAATTAGGAAATGACCATTTGGTCCCTTTGCGTGTATCTCTTTCGTTTAACCGTTAAACGTTTATAAATAATCAGTATTATTCATAAAAGTTGCCATAGTGCTCTACGAGTATATTTCATTAGTGAAACTCTCTAGGTTCAGCCATATCCGTCATGAAATCTAATTTCGTGTCCATAATTTACCCACCCGTAATTATGACGAACACGGATAAACTCTCTAAACCATACAGGTCGAGGTCATTGCATACATATAATCCATCTGTCACAGGTATCCGAATTATTCCAGAGATATAAATATAAACGTCAAATCTCTATAGATATAATCACGTCGACGTTTCTATTATCAATCTCTAAATAACACTTAGAACTCACTTTACAGTGTACCACGGGCCCATGGATTTAACAGATTGCTAATTCCATATGGAATACCTATGCTCTGTACACAGAACTGACAGATCCTTTATTGACACACATAGGATATCTTGAGCATCAGTCCATACCCAACGAACAAGCGGAGGTCTGATCTAAATAGATCAGTGACGTGACTGTCATCTAAGTGTGGATGATAACTCATATATCCACAGTGTATCTCAAGTCAAAGAATCATTGCTCACTCAACTCGAGAAGATTCTTATTGACTTTGGTGTACCATCCATTAAGAAACTTCGGTGAGTCATCTAGTGTTTATCCGCTATAAACACCTACACGTCTATACGAGTCTCCAAGACTCATGGTTCATTGAGAAACCATTGGAATCCAAGATCCCAATATACGACATGTACCAGTCTCAACATGTTTAATTTACTGACCAAGTAGTGTAATCTTTGACCAAGAACTGTCTAAGAATGACAACATCATGATACAACTCAATGTCAGTTACGACACTTTTGCAACAGTATCATAATTAATCATTCTAAGGTCCGTTATGTCTTTACCATATTAAAATAGATGTTATATAATAGAAACTGTTTATTTTATTCATAATAAAATATTACATTAGTATTTACAGGGAAATACATAAGAAAATTGGCGCTCTGAGCACCAACCCTAACAGATTCTCCCACTTGCTCTAGTGCCAATATCGATTGTATCTAATACCCATCGACTCCATATGTTTATCAAATAACTTTGGAGGAATGACCTTGGTAAGCGGGTTTGCTACATTATCTTCACTCGATACCTTACACACGACAATGTCCCATCGCTACACAATCTCATGAATGATATAGTACTTTCGTTCCACATGTTTCGACTTCTGATGCGCCTTTGGTTCTTTTGCTTACGCAATGGCTCCAATATTATCACAATATAACGGAATCAGATTCTCGATACTTGGAATTACTCCCAATTCTGTGATAAATTTCCTAACCCATACAACTTCCTTTACAGCTTCAGAAGCTGCAATATATTTTGCCTCTGTGGTGGAATCAACTATTGACCCATGATTGGAACTCTTCCAACAAACTGCACCTCCGTTAAGGGTAAACAAAAATCCTGATGTAGACTTTCTATCATAAAGATCCGATTGGAAATCAGAATCCATATACCCATTAACTTATAGTTCATTTCCTCCATATATAATCAACTTATTCTTAGTATCTTTAAGATACTTGAGGATATGTTAATGGCCATCCAATGGTCATTACCCGGATTGGACTGATATTCTGCTGGTCACCTAACTGCGAAGCTGATATCATACCTTGTACATAACATGGCATACATGATGCCGCCCAAACACGAAGCATAAGGTTGATTAGACATTCTAATCTTCTCATCTTCTGTTTATGGACACATCTCTTTTAAAAGATGTAAGCCATGTGTGAACGATATGATACTTATCTTACAGTTACCAAAATTATAATGTTCTAAGATCTTATCTATGTACGTTGATTGGGATACCCGATAAGCTTCCTTTTTCTATCTCTATAGAGTTTTACATAGAAGCTTCACCCAGATCCTTCATGGAGAAACTCTTACATAGGTAAGCTTTGACGCATTACATCATCCCTTAATCATTTCCAATTATAAGGATGTCGTCAATGTAGAGAATTAAAAATACCACCATACTCCCACTGGCCTTCTTATACACACAAGTTCTTCGAATTCTTGAGAAAACCATACAATTTTATTATCTCGTCGAATCAAAGATTCCAACTTCGTGAAGCCTGTTTTTAAGTCCATAAATGGACTTCTTAAGCTTACATACCATGCCCGAGTTCTCGCTGGATGCAAAACCCTCCGGCTGTTCCATATAGATTTCTTCATCAAGAAATCCATTTAGAAAAGCCATTTTGACATCCATTTGCCAAATCTCGTAATCATGGTAAGCAACAATAGAACAAAAAATCGTTATAGACTTTATCATTACAACTGGCGAAAAAGTTTCATCGTAGTCGACACCAGGTCGCTGCAAGTAACCTTTAACTACCAGGACTTAAGGGTTTCAACCTTTCCGTCGGGCCTGCACTTCCTCTTGTAAATCCATTTACAACCGATATAAATATTTCCTTCAAAAAGTGGAACCAAGTTCCAAGTTGATTCTTATGGATTGAGTCTAACTCGGATTTCATGGCGTCTTGCCACTTCACGGAGTCGATGTCCAACATCGATTCTCTATAGGTAAAAGGTCAGTCTCTTCAACTAAGAGAACATCGAGACTCTTCTTGTATCAAATACAAGCGTTCAGGAGGTCTAGATACCCTTTGTGACCTACGTAGTGTGTGTGTTGAAGGTTCTTCATCTTGTTGAACTTCAGGTTCCTCTATTGGTTCATTGGTATCAGGTTGTATTTCATCAAGTTCAACCTGTCTATGATCACCACCTTTAGAAAAAAATTATATCTCTAGAAATTTTACGAAGCGAGCTGCTACAAACACATTTCGATGCTCGTTATCATAAAATAAATATCCTTTAGTATTTGAATGATATCCAACAAACCTAAACTTTTGCCCTCGAGGCAAAAGCTTATTCTACTGAGCCATCCTGTCGTATGCAGGACAACCCAGAATCTTAACATAACTAAGATTCGATTTCCTACCGTTCCATATCTCATACAAGGTTGTAGGAACAGCTTTAGAAGGAATCTTATTTAAAATATGTGCGGCAGATAAAAGAGCATAACCCATAAGTAATAGCGTAAATCTGTATAACTCAACATCGATCAGATTCATATCCAATAATGTACGATTTCTCCTCTCTGACACTCCATTGTGTTGTGGAGTACCCAGAGGAGTATATTGAGCGAGAATCCCATTATTCTTTAAATAATTAGTGAACTCTCCACTCATATTCACCGCCTCGATTAGATCGAATGCATTTAATATATTGACCAGTCTGTTTTTCTACTTCATTCCAGAATTCTTTGAACTTTTCAAAGGTTTCCGATTTATGTTTCATCAGATAAATATAATTGTACTATGACACATCATCGGTAAAAGTGATGAAGTATGAAAAACCACTGTGTGCAGTCTGACTCATAGGACCCCATACATCAAAATGTACGAGTTCCAATTAGTCAGTGGCTCGGTTTCCAACACCCGAAAATGTGGCTTTGGTCATTTTACCCCGAATACAAGATTCATATGTTGGATAAGGTTCAATGGTGAGATCATGTATCAAACCATCCTAACCAACTGGATTAGGCGTTTCACGCCTATATGACCCAACCTCATGTGCCACGTTCAGTATTATTTATATCAGCTTTTTTACGTTCATTAATTCCATATTAAAGCTATCTTGTGAGCTACGCAATATGTAATGACCATGCTCATTTGGAAAACAAAAGATCTGAATATTATTTTCTATCATATAAATACAAAGAACGATTCTTAATATTTACCTTATAACCTTCAGTATCTAGTACAACAAATGACATAATAGCAGTCATTCAATAAAAGTCTCCCACTAGGTAAGGGAATCTCGCATAAGCCTACTGCAACCGCATCCAGAGAGTCGCCACTCCCGAATCGTAACTACACCTCCCTAGATTTCCGTCGTCTACTTTCTTCCAGCACCTGCAACGAATTACAAATGTGAATAGGACAAGCAGGATCTAAAATCCAATTAGATGTCATAGCTTCACAAGCCAATGAAATATCAGTAATAGGAAAAATAAAAGTACCTGATGTCGATGCTTTTTCCTTCCTTATCTCTGCAAGGTAGTCTGGACAATTTCTTTTCCAGTGCCCCACTTTCTGGCAGTGGTGGCACTTATCTTCAGAAGCTCTTTTGGGCTTCGCTACCTTAGCCTACAGAGGAATATTGAAACCTTTCTTCTTCTTTCTCTTTGTCTTCTTCCCCTCGACTTGGATCGGGAAGAAGCGGAAAGTGAAGTAGGTTTCGAAAGGCAAGTCAGAACTCCCATCTTTAAATCTTCCCCCGCTGTGAGAAGCATCCTATGTAACTCACGGTAAGAGTAGTGAATCCTATTCATGTTGAAGTACATTACAAACTGGCAATATGTTACCGTGGTTTCTTCATTCCTCAGCCCCGTCATCGTCCTCGCGACGCGATTTTTTATTTTTTATTTTCAACAAAATCGAGTCATTTGACGAATATATCCACTAGGACGCGTATTAAGAGTTGACTCCTTACTCCGCCGTTGCTACTGAATTAACTTTTTAACTTCACGATTTTGTCCAACTTTATTATATGATAACCCAATTTTTACTGGATTGCTCTGCTTTTAGTGCTCCGTCTGTTTTTTTCCTTGAAAAAATAACACACAAAATTAAAATTGCTACAACATTATACAAAATATGAAAATAAAAATAATTAAATGATCTAAAATTTTGCATGGATTGCCTCCCTACTAGCGCTAAATTTATCGTCTTCAGCCAGACGTGACTAAAGTGCATCCGTCAAGGAGGCTTCAACGTGGTTTTGGATGTCCGATTGAGGACAATCCCATGAGCGTTGCTTTTGAAGGGTCTCTTCCAACGATAAAGTGACAAAAAGAATTTTGTCTCATTCAGTGCTTGTGCCAACTTTTTAAACTTTGTCGCAACAGTGGTTCCTGAAAAGAAAGAAAGAAAGAAAATCAGGAGGTCTCATATGGTGCTTGACTTTTAATAGGAGTTCCATTCTGTCAATGTAACATCCCGGGTTATTTTGACGCGTTTGCGTGATTATTATTTTGTGAATGTGAAGTATAACATTTTAAAGGATTATTATGAGAAACATTAATAATCAAACTTGAGGGGCTGGAGTGAAATTTTCCAATGAGTATAAATAACCCAAGATATTTTTTTAAGACACGTTTTTCTTAAGGCTATGTTTGGTTGGGGGGTTTTGGAGGGGAGGGGAGGGGAGGGGAGCAAAATCCCTCCTAACCCAATTTTTGCTCCCCTCCAAAAGTGGGGGGTTTTGGAGGGGAGAGAAAGTGAGCAATTAAATATTAAATGCATTGACTAAATTATCCATACTTATACATTAAAATCCAAAATTATCTTAATTACAAATCTCTTATATTTGCTTCACCATTCAATTCTTTTTATTCTCTTATCTTATATTTGTTTTAATTTTATTTTTAATAACACGTATTATGTAGAGCTTTTAATTTTAATTTTATTATTTATTTAATTCAAAGATAATATAAGCCTATATTGTTTTAAATTTATTTATAAAATACTATAAGGATAAAATAGTAAATTAGTTTTAAAATCTCTCCCCTTTCTTTAACCAAACATATATTTAATTAAAACTCTCTCATCCCCTCCCCTCCCCTCCTATGAACCAAACATATATTTAATTAAAATTCTTTCCCTCCCCTCCATTAAAATCCCTCTCCTCCCCTCCCCTTCGTTGAACCAAACAGACCCTAATTGACTGATTTTTGGGAAGAAGAATCGAGAGAGAGCTGAGAGAGATCTAGAGAGGGACCCAGAGAGAGAGATCAGGGAGAGATGGGAAACTCCGGCGACGTTGGTCGAGTCCCTGGTCCGCCGATGAACCTCCGGCGAGTCCATGGTGCTTGGCTCATCGAGCAGAGGCAGGAAGCAGAAAACAATAGAGGCAGAACCGAGAGAACGAGAGAGAGGGCTGGAGGAAGAAGAAGAGAAATTCAGCAATTTAAAGCTTTAGATTCAGTCATAGTAGTTCCCTTGTGGTATTAGACGTCTGAAAAAATCAAGTAAGTACACTGTGATGATTTCCTTGAGATTTTTGTTTATGGATGTTTATGGTTTGGGTGATTCTAAAATTGAGATAGGCAATTTGTAATAATCATGATAGAATGCTTTAGAGACTCCATCTAGTAAGGAAATTAAAAGAAATTATTAAAAAAGTTGAGTTTAAATATGGGTAAGAATTCGGGTAAACCCTAGAAATTAGGGGTTTTAAGAACCAATTGATTATATTGTTAAGTTTAAGTGTTGAGGTTTGCTAATGAAAGCTTGGAGTAGAAAATAGATGAATTTTGGAAGAATTTAAAATTGGTTTCAGTGTGGGTGTATGGGAATATGTAATGGGTGTTGCTGAGAATTTTGGAAATTTGAATAGAAATAAGAATCTGAAGAAATTGTATTTATATGTTTGTTTATACGGCAGAAGTGGTAGCAGTAACAGTAGCAAAAATTGATGAAGAAGTAGTGACAGCAGACTTAAACATGAGATTTGTGTATGTGATGATTAGAATATAGTTTTATGTGTAATGTTGTGTTTTAGAAGTCTAATTTGATAATAGAATCAGAACTTGGAATTGAGTTTATACATTGATTGATATGACAGTAAAGATGTATGTGTGTAGAACATAAAAAGAATGAAATCATAAGTTAAAATGGAACACTGGGTGAATATGAGTTTACAGATACAAAGAATCATTGGTGAAAATTTATCCTAGTTTGTGAATGTAAAGAACAGTGAATATGGTATGTTCCTGGATGAAGATGACAGAGTGAAGAATCAGGTAAGTGTTATATATATGTGGCTGATGGATTGTATACTGATGATGTGTTTCTTCTATACTAGTTTTTGAATACTGTCATATTCTGGACAGGTCACATTTTGAATTTATGACTTGAGTTTTAGATCTTCGATTGACAAGCCGTAAAGTTCTGAGTAAAATAGACACAATTGCGAGTAACAAATTAAAAAATCATATTTTTGGACTGAAGACGCCAAGGTAGAAAAATCTCCAAGTCAACTGATTGGCAGTAAAGTCTGCACCTGTGACCTGATGACCTAGGCTCGGTTTTTTATTTTTAAAATGTGTTTTAGGTGTCCAAACGACGAGCCGTCAGTGCCAAAATAAACTAGACACATAGGAGCCCGACATATAAAAATTTAGAACCATTGGACTTGATAAGAATTTTTGGCGGAGTTTCGAAGTGGAGTGATCAGCAGGGACTGATCTGATTCTGTCCCTGCTGAACAGCTGGTAGAAATCAGTTTGTTTACGGAGTTATGGGAACCAAAATCAGGATCCTTAAAATTTGGGGTATAGTAGACTCATAGGGGATTCATCCATAAAATTTTCAAGCCCAAAGTCCTTACCAATTGCTCCCAGCAAAATTCCAAATTCTGACCCAAAAACTTGGAAAATTCTGGTTCATATATTCTTATAAGTTCATTAAATACTTCTTTGTTCTAACAATCTATTTATTCTTATAGATCACATGTCATCAATATATGTTTTAAGATCATGTTTTACTTATATGCTCTTGTTTGTAAATTAAGTATATTTATTTATTTTTCAATCACAATTTACCTGTGTGTGTGATATTGTCGGAGTGGTAAGGATTATATGATATTATGGATTTAGTATAATAAAGTATGGCTAGAGTAGAAAGAAGTATGAGGAATGCATATGCGTATTTGTATGTTAAGATTTTCAGCAGTTGAGCAAAAGTTAAGAATGTTTTCAAAGATTCAAAATGTTTTAAAGAAAAGTTTCAGTACGCTTTTGAAAGAAACGTATTTCAGAAAATGTTTCATACGGTTTTGAGATTCAAGCATGATTTTATGTTTTTCGGGGCATGAGGGAAAAAATCACCCCAGTATGTAACTTGAGATTTAGTTGGAATTGACGGATATCATATGGATTCGGGATTTGGGATTTGACCCATCCCAGCTGTACACTAATTGGAATTGACGGATTTAGACACATGTGCACATGTGGAGGACTGGGGGGACGCTCCTAGATCCTCAGCGCTCAGATGGTACATTCCTGGGCGGAGATGCGCCTACGGGTGAAGATGCGCTTTCGGGCGGAGATGCACCTACGGGCGGAGATGCGCCTTCGGGCGGAGATTTGGTTTTCAGAAAAAGGATTTCAGATTTCAATTTTCAGTTTTCAGAAAAGAGTTTCTGAAAAGAACTTAGAAAGACGGTTTTAGAAATAAGTACAAGAAAAAAAGTAAGATTTTCAGAAAGAGTTTTCAGTTTTCAGTTTTCAGATTCCCAGTAAACAGTTTTCAGAAACAAGATTTTAGAAATAGTTTCCGGAAACCAGAGATTCAAAGCATGATTTTAGAAAGATTAGTTTTATTAAGAGATTTTCAAACAGAGTTTCAGAAAAGAGTTTTCAGAATGTAGTTTTTCAGAAAAGGTTTTCAAAAAGTATTTTCCAAAGATATGGCATAATTAAAGATCAGTATAGCTTATAGGTTAAGCATATAAGTCATACATTCTGGTTAATATACGAAATGCATCTAGTTAACATTGAAGCATGATAGCATGATTACATTATATGGATACATGATTGATGTTGTATGTATGGTATTTTGTATCATGATTACATCTATGTGATTATGATTGATGCCTGTGTGTATTATATGGTTATATAGAAGAAATAATTTGTAAGATACTAGCGTATGACAACATGATTACATATACATGTACGGTGTTATTGAGTTGAAAATAAGAAATTTGCAAAGGCATATATTTATAGCATTTAAGCTTAATAAGTTCAAATATGAATATATGAAATTACAGATGTAAGGTACATTAGTTTGCATATGTTTATGATATTGTGATAATTTGTTATGTAAGTGAATTTATTTACCTGCGTGTGAAATATATTAATGACAGAATTAGTATATAGAATATGGATAATTAAAGACGAATGTTTAATAGAAAGAATATTATAAATCCGATTTGATGATATTTCAATGAAATACAAGAAAGGTAAGTATGATAAATAACCAAACTAGATTAGAAAGAATAAGTAATTAATATTGAGATATCAGAGTAGTGCAGCAGAAACGTGATGGAGTCTGACTTAATAGATGGGGATGTAATAACTTGATGAGTATATTTTAAATGCATGAAAATATAAATAGTAAACATGATTTAAGTTTGTGTATGATCAATCAAGGATACTGGTAACAAAGTAACATGTTTGCGAAAGATTAAGAAATAGACAATTAGTTCAACCCAGAAAATGTTTGCTTGGTCACATAGACAGCCAGGTTAATAAAGAAACATGATTCAGACTTTGCATGTGTCTGACGCGCAAGAATGAGCATAGTTACTTACTGAGTCATTATGTCTCACACCACAACAGTTTGTGAGTTTTGCATGCTGGCGACCTAAACGGTCGACCGTGGATTTCAGAGTTGCAGAGCAGTCGGATAGCAGTTGCAGTCAGCCAGTCACCAAGTCTTGGGGAAGTCGAGTCTTGTGTATAGGTTGAGTTTAAAAGTTGTGTATTTGAGAATTGATGGGACGTGCTGAGCACAGATGCTTATGTTGTAAAGGTTTTCGTATATACGTACTTTCTCGGCACGGAGCCCTGGTTGTATTATGTCTTGATGTATGCATTACATATTAGATGGGCCCTTAGATTGCATTGATGTTGTGATTCCGGCCTGAGGTCGAGATTTTATTTTCATGTTGTAAATGGATGCTGGCTATAGGCCAGGTTGCATGATGTTACGAATACATCGTGCCGAAATTTTTCTAGAATCAGAGGCTTATGGAGATGGGTTTAGCCTGTCTCCAGCAGGTAACATCGCTGCTAAGGCGGGATGTTACAGTCAAGCTTTTGGGCGGTTTCTTTGATGTGTACTCCCCAATACAATGATGTTTCTCATGAATGCAAGAGATCTTCAATATGGTCAGACATTTGCTCCTCCAATTATTTTGCATCTTGCTCCACATTTTCTTCACAGATGTATTTCAGAATTTCATCGTTCAGCTCTTCATCTGTCATCTGTGAAATGCACGCTTCATATGTGTCAGCCTGAGGATGTAAAGATATGTTTGATTGTAGGTTCTTATCCTCTGTGGTTGGTATGAACGACTCGGGTAGCTCTTCTTCAAACATCTTTGCAATGCATGCTCCATGATCTTCATTTTGAGGATGCTGAGTTTCATCCTCACTTGTTGGTGTAGTTGGTACATAAAGCTCTGCTACTTGTTCCTCTTAGAGTTCGATGAATAATCAAGATCAAATTGAGATTCTTCCTGTTCGGGCTCCTGAACTGATACCTCTACCTCAGCCTCCTCACCTATTAAGGTGTCATCATGAAACTCTTGGTATTCGAAGGCTTCATCAGTGTTATTTGAATTTGCTCCGTGAGGTATGTAGTTCTGGTTGATTTTTTGTCTCAATTCATTTACCAGCCTCTGTAAGGTTTTTATTTGATTAAAAAATGTTACATCTTGTTTAGCTTCCCGTTTCTCGAACCCGTTCATCAACTGTTTTCCCACTGATGGTTCTATTCCTCGAAGATCGTAGGTTGATGGTGTATAAGATGGAAAATATGGTTCATTGAAATATGTTGGTTCATTATATAAAGGATTCTGATAGTTCTGCCACCCTAAATTGTAGTTGTATTCGCAATGATTGCTAGGGTGGTTACCATTACATATCTCACATTTCTGAAATCGTTGAGCAAATGTTGTGTTATATGACTCTGACATCCATGGATAGTTGTTGGGCTTGACAGCAGGCCTCAGAAAATCGGATTGTTGCTCCATGATATGGGCTGTATCATCTCTTTGTAAAGTTCGTAATTCTTCCATTGCCCAACAATGTTCCATTTCAACAACTTGAAAATAAAAGAAATAAATAAAAATAACAGATAAAAATAAAGAAAATTAGATAAAATAAAGAAAATAGCTTCAAAATTAATAACGCAAGAAAAATAAATCCCTGACAATTGCGCCAAAAACTTGATTGGTGGTAAACACACACGTAATGCATGCGCACGTATCGTTCAAGTAGTATAAAAATATCGATCACACGAGGACTTTAGTTCTACTGTTGTAATTAATTATTGATACTATTTATTTATAGGTATATAATTAAAAGGGAATAGAATGATTGCTTGATTGGTTGGTTGAATGTGGATTTGCTAAATAAATAAATAAATAAAAATACAAAATAAAACAATGGAAATTAATAATAAAGAAAATAAACATCTAGGGTTGTGATTCCACACAATATTATTCCAATGATGAATTGATTATCTTATATGTGTGTAATAAATCAGTTTCTTAACCTGGAACACGAAGATATGCAAAAGCCTCTGTCGATGGTCAGATGCAAACACCCAAAGTAACCTAATTAATCATATGTCTATGTTAACCAAGTTACATGAATTCATTAAGATTAAGTTCCAATTGTGGCTACCCCGTCCGACAGGTGTATATCTATCATGTAAGGAAATCTACCTAAGGAACATCTACCCTAAGGTGAGATCGTGATCTATTGAATCTAAGGCTGAAACCTAAAATCCATTTTCCAAGTTCATTTTAAGTTTACCACATCAATCTTATCGTGATCAGACAACAAGAAGCATTAAGCTTAAGATTCAATAAACAAGCCAAAACATCACATATTATATAAAGAAAATCAATTATTAAACTTGTGAATATTGTACTTCATCACTTCCCTAGATTAAAAATAAAATATTGGGGCTTAGAGAATCCACCTTTAATATTTCAAATGTAGAAATCTCAATTTATTATAATATAAAAATTGTCAGTGTTACCCAATTAAGTCAAACCAGCCATAAAAGCGGTGTTATTATTTGTCCATAAACCAGCCATATAGGCGGTAATCATCTGTCACCTAAAGACCGACCATATAGGCGGTGTCATATTATGTCAAATAAATAAAACCAGCCATTAAGACGATATTAACTTTAATCCATATTATTAAATTATAATTTCGATATTATAAAGTAAGTGAGATTAATCTACCTTTATCATATTAAAGGTTTCACCTTTCCCCAGTGGAAATTAACTACTAAACATAAAAGAAAGTAAAAACACACAAACTATTATTACTAAAAATAAAAATACATAATTAAAATACATAAAATAAACACACAAGATACAATCCTCAAGTTCCTTAATAGAAACATCAAGGAAAGTATGAAATTTACAAATGAAATGACTTGGTATTTATAGGCAAAATTTTGCCTTTCCACCAATACTCCATATATTTCTCTACCAAACATGACACAAAATATGACACCAAATCCTTCACAAAACATGCAAGCATGTTTGGTGGAAGTTTGACAATTTTCATTTTTTATTTTATTTATTATTTTTGTTTTGAAAATGACTTTAATAATTACACATAACATACTTTCAGAGTTTTCATCAATTTCGGTCATGTAAACTTCGAAATTAGAAATTCTTAAGAACGTCAAAGTTGTAGATATTTGAGTCTTCTTTCATCTGGAACTTGAATCACCTCAATCCGATATCGGAGTAAAACGTTATGGCCAAAATACGAAAATTACACAAAGTTGAAATTTCCGAAATTGTACTTCGTTAGAATGCCATTTCAAGTTTCCAACCTCCAAAATCCAAATGTCAAGTCCAGTTTTTGCCCTTATTTGTTCTACATTTCGTCCTGAATGATTACATTAAGTCCCGATTTTATTTTGTATGTAAAATAAATAAAAACACATCAAAACGTTCATAAAACTCGGGAAACTATGCAAAATATTAGGTCAAATGGGCGGTAAAAATAAACATTTTTCCGCTCATCACCCTTAAATCATCATCTTTCCATTTACGGAAAGTCTCAATCTCTTCAGGCGATGCATCCTCTGATATAGCAAAGGGTAGTGGACTTTCCAAAATATATCCCAGCTTTTCAGATCCGAGGACAATCCTCAAATCCATATCTCAGTCTGCAAAGTTCTCAGCGCCCTTAAGCTTATTCGTATTAAGCATACGAGCAAAAGGATTGGTTGAAGATGCCGCCATCGTAAATCTATTAAATAGACAGTGAATCAACGGTTATCAGACATAATAGTTTCATATAATATCAAAAGCATTAAATAGATCGTGGATTTTTAATCTAAAAAATGCCCCTCCCACTATTTCATGCAAAACTGTAATCCCCAAACAAAATATAAAACATGTGATTATCAAATCATAACATAATAGTGAAAGGTGGACCCCATGAATATATTTCAACTCACAGCTTTGGCACAATCTCGCTACGTATATTCATTAGGTAGACAACTCATTATCAATCACTCAACAGTGACTCCTAGGTTTTCGGTCCTGGTCGTTTCTTGTTGTGACAACTTTGTAACGACAAAAAATTCCAACTACTATTACATTACGGGACAAGTATAACGTAATATAAATTATGTTTGGATATATATACTCTCATGAAATGACTTTGGGAGAGATCGTAAATTTTTTTTCGAGATTTCGATACTAGATGGTAGGATGTTATACTCCGGACGGCCCATGGTATTTGGGCTATAACATTCTCATACGAACTCCAATTTTTAGGCATTTTATATCTTCGGAAAGCTGCGATCGATACCTACAACTTTCACGTTGAACATGTTTCCAAATACGAATCAGAAATAGGTAAAAAATACAGGTCAAAAATATGGATGAATAGTGACTCATGGACCTATGTAGAAAGCTCTCAAACTATCTCAAGAATTCTACATTTTTCAATTTTAAATGTTTATAAATTAGTCATATAGCCCCACTATAAATAAGAGACACTATTTACTAATCCCCAAATTTGGAAAAGAAAAAAAAGAGAGAGAGAGACATTATAAGAATTAGAAGAAGAAGAAGAAGAAGAAGAAGAGAGAAGAGATGGAAAATATCAAATCCCCATAAGATAAGAAGGGGCTTGACAATCATTGGGAGCTTGGGGAGTGAAGGAAATCAAGAGAAGGAAGGTAAAGTACCTAGACCCAAATTCTAAGTTATGAGAGCTGGGGAGTGAAGGAAATCAAGAGAATGAAGGTAAAGAACCTAGACCCAAATTCTAAGTTATGAGATTTTAATAAAATGATGTTATGGTAGTTTTATTGGCATGTTAGTAATTGCATTGAGGTAGCTAATAAACTAAGAAATTGGTTTTATTGAAAGATGATGAAGAATTAGGCAATTCTAGGTAATGAAATTAATATGAGATTTTGACATAAAGAATGATTAGATAATGGTATTTGGAGTATGAAAGATGGATGTGGTAGTTTAAGGAATTAATGAGTATAAGTTGTAATATGGAAGTATGAAAGTGTATTTGGGCATATAGACGTGGAAGTATGGAAGTGTATTTGGGCATATATACTATTATTCGCATTCCTTGGTGATATCAATTAAGGAGGTTGTCTTGACAAGGTTTTATCTCATACTCATCTTACATGAGTGATAGACTTCACCAAGACATAAGAGTAGAAGAACAAGAAATGTCGACATCCGTAGAGAAGTAAAATATTCATTCCAGTCTATGCTAGCATAGAAAGAGATAATAATATGAAGCCTAGTTCCCATAACATCAATTAAAAGACAAAAGTAGTGAATTTGGTAGGAAAATTATAAAAGAATAAAAAGGCAAGACCCATGGAATTGGAGATATTGAAGAGTTAATAAAGTACTCTTATGAATAGCAAGGCTGGCTAGATGATATAATTATAGCCTATAGTAGAGCGAAGAACAGAAGTTTAGGAAGAAGCCCAGAAAAAAATGGATCAGTACTAGTCTCAGCACCACAGTCTAGAACCAAGAGATAAGAAAAGAATATGCATAGAATGCAGACAGTAACAAGAGAGTTCGATACATATAGTGACATTGATGATGAAATTTGAAGGTAGGAATGTAAAGCAGAGACCCCAGGATAAGTGATGAAAGTTGAGGAATCCTAAAATAAGATATAGTCGAAGTAGTTTCCAATGGAAAAGATAGTAAAAATTTCCCTTTCAGTACCCCCAAACTCTAAGTAAGTTTACGAACACCGAACCAGATTGTCAGTAAGTTTATGAAAATAATAGAAAAGCGGGTCACAGATCCCTAAGGAATGTATGTACACACTCCTCTATTTAGAGCCCAGCAAGGAAAAAAAAACCCAGTAAAGACACATATTTGACAGGGTAGACAGATTATGAGATAGCTAGATTGCCTAGCCAACGAGTGCAACGGGACGTAGATAAGAATCATAAGACGACAATGTTTATATAAGATAGGATAATTTGAAAACATGGAAGAGCTAAATCTCGAAATTATCATGGAATTGAGAACCTTTAAAGAGGGAAAGACTCAGAAAAGTAAGAAACCAGAGAGAACAATTCTCAGGAAGATAGCATATAAAGAATCTCATTGAATTATGATGAAAAGAAGTAGTAAGGACTACTACCTGAACTAAAGGATTTAATAATAGAGAAGTCATAAGCAATCGAAGTAGATGGAGTTTTCACGGCAGGTGAGAAAAAGAAGTTCAAGGAATTGAGATGAGTAGAAAATATAAGTATGCAGATTAAACTTCATAAGGAGCAATATAGAGGAAGTATAGTAGGACTCAGAGAGTAAACAATGATTATAGATGTTCAAGCAACAACGATCAATGAAAAAAAATACAGAGGCAGCATGATGGAGTTTTAGAGAACATGACTCTAGAAGAGGCAGTATGATTGATAGGTGCGTAAAAAGAATCAAGATTGAAGTTGAAGCATGAGACTCAGTAAGTATCTAGCAGAACAATTTTAGTACGAGAGTCGATGCCAGATAGGTAAATATGAGAGTTCTAAGCTTATAGATAAGTAGCAAATACAACCAATGTATAGGTAGGTAGTGAGACTACCCCCATTAGAAAGACATCATGAAAATCCCCACCCCTCTACAGACAACAACAAAGATAGACCTCGGTAATTACCTCAAAATGTTCTCGGAAACCAATAGATATGCAGTTAAATAGGACCGGAATATAAAAGTTTTTAGAGTTAGTACATGAACGTAGTAGAAAGAAAGAAATTGGGGTTAAGTAAATATTTAAAAGAAAGATAGTCTATAAGGAGATTAAGAGAAATTAGAATTCCAGCAATAACGGAATATAAGAGAACACACAACTGGACATAACAAGAGAATGTAAGGTTGGTGCCCCTCAAGGTAAAGACAAAGACATAAGAACCATAAATTCCACAAATAGTTAAGAACAATAAAGAAAAAGAAGGACATCAGATGAAAGTAGAGGTAAAACTGTTGAGAAATGTTAATAATAAATTAGATACCAGACAAACAGAGCAAGAGGTGTATAATTATAAGATAAATTTTCAATGGTACTACAGAATAGTAAATTTTTTCGAACTAGGCTAAGACTGAAATCTTATCATATTAAGAAAAGAGAGAAAGCTGGATGATAGTGATCCATAATGCCCGTTAAGGATATATACTCAGAATAGACTAAGTACAACCTTCAGAAACAGTCAAGGAAAATTAAGAAAATCGAAATTGGTTAGATGGGGACAACCTCTCAACAAGATAAGCTTTACTAGGGCGCTGAAGGTGGAAAATTCTGAGTGCAAGTAGGCAAGAGAAGGAGAGTCAGTGTCACGGGCCGAACTTTGGTGTTACCAAGTTAGGTCCGTGCGGCACTTGTTAACGTTGTGTCTAACAAGTCAGCCTAGAATTGACCCTGCAAGGTCGCACCCATGGTTAGCCATCGATATAATGTGAACATTATTAGGCAACAAAGTAAAGCATACATCGATAAGCACCCATCTACGAGGCACAAGATAATGAAGCACCTATTAAACATATTGCATACACATTCAAGCATCACATTTGGACAAGCATTCGGAAATCAAAAGGAAGCATGTTTCATTAAGCAAGCCAACTAAGGGCGAGGGAGTACACAGCTAAAGCCCCTAGTATGTTGGTGGCCAAGGCCCTTCTAAGGTGCCCGGTCACCCCCCCTAGAGTTATCACCCCCACCACCCCCTAAAATAGAAAATAAAATAAAAATAGGAAAATACAAAAAGTGCACCCTAGCACCACACGCAAGCGGCCATGGGCAAGACATGCGCCCTGGACAAGCTTGGAGTGTAGGTGCGTTACATCCTCCCCCACTTAATCTGTCGACGCCCTCGTCGACACATCTGAACTGCTCCTCCTCTGCTCTTCACCTCGGTGCTGACAGGCTTGAAAGTCTTCACTCTTCTGCTTTGGTTGGTGCAGGTCTTCGGCTCTCTCGTCTCGACGCTGAAGGGTTGTAAAGTCTTCGATCTTCTGCTTAAACTGCTGCAGGTCTTCGGGCCTCTCTCCCAACTAGTCTCTTCATCTCCCAAGTCTCTCCACTTCACTAGGAACTCTCTTTCCATGTCGCTGGTCTCCAGTCACATCTCTGTCTGCCAAAATCTCCTCAACTTCCCTCGTGGCTCTCTTCTTGGTTGGTTCTTCAATCTCCGGTCTTCGTGATTGGTTACGGGTAGCATCACCGCTATCTGCATGAAAAGGTCTCAACCTGCTGACATGAAAAAACTGGGTGCATCTTCATCCACGCTGGAGTCTCGACTTTGTAGGAAGTCTTTCCCACCTTCTTAAGAATGGCAACCGGCCCTTCATACTTCCTCACCAATCTCTTGTCTCTGTTCCCTCTGAACCGCATTTGTTCTGGATTTAACTTGATCAACACCAAATCTCCAGGTTGGAATTCTAGGGGTCTTCTATGCTGATCTGCCCATTTCTTCATCCTCGCGGAGGCTTTTTCCAGGTAAGCTCGAGCAATTTCTGCATTGGTTCTCCATTCCTTCGTGAATTGAAAGCTCGCGGACTCTTCCCTGTATACTCTGTCACTGTGTGTGGGAGTAGAGGTTGTTGACCCATCACTACTTCAAAGGGAGTTTTATTGTGGCGGAGCTCTTCTGAGAGTTGAAGCAAAATTGGGCAACGTCAAGAAGTTGTGCCCAATTTCTCTGGTTGGCACTAACAAAGTGGCGTAGATACTCCTCTAACATTCCATTGAATCTCTCTGTCTGCCCATCCGTCTCAGGGTGGTAACTTGTTGACATGTTCAGTTGGGAACCAAGTAGTTTGAAGAGTTCAGACCAGAAGGTTCCTGCAAATCTCTGATCTCGGTCACTCACAATTTGTCTAGGTACGCCCCAATACTTCACCACATGCTTGAAGAATAATTTTGCAGTTTCTTCTGCCTTACAATACTTCGGTGCTGGTATGAATGTTGCATATTTGGAGAACCTATCAATAATTACCAAGATGTGGTTGGTTCACCAATTTTTGGAAGGTTGGTTATGAAGTCAAGAGAGACGCTCTCCCATGGCCTGTTGGGGACACTCAATGGTTCTAATAACCCATGAGTCTTCAACTTCTCTACTTTATCCTGTTGGCAAATAAGACAAGTCTTCGTGTACTCCATCACATCATCCCGCATCTGTGGCCAATAGTATCCTTGTTTGAGTAACGCATGAGTCCTCTGCCAACCCGGGTGGCCGGCCCACAAAGTATCGTGACATTCTTTCAGGAGAATCTTCCGTAGGTTTTCTTGTTTTCGGAACATACAAACGATTTCCTTTCTTCCACAAAAGTCCGTCTTCAAACCAGAAACGACGAGCCTTGCCCTCACTGACTAACTTCAGAAGTGCTCTAGAGACATGGTCATTTTCCAAGTTGTTACGGATGAGTTCTCTTATGGGTGTAGAGAATGTGCTGAAAGACATATTGGTTAACGCCTTTAAGTGAATGAGTTCAGACTTTCGACTCAAAGCGTCAACCACCTGATTCAAGCATCCTGCTTTATGCTCAAAATGGAAGTCGAACTCGGCTAAAAAATCCTGCCATCGAGCCTGTTTCGAAGTAAGCTTTGGTTGAGTGAGGAAATAACTGACTGCGGAGTTGTCTGTTTTCACCACAAATCTCGACCCAAGGAGGTAATGTCTCCACACCCGTAGACAATGTATCACTGCCAATAGCTCTTTTTCCTGTGCTGTATATCGTCGCTCCGCTTCGGAAAGCTTACGACTCTCATAAGCAGTAGGATGGCCTTCCTGTAGCAACACCCCTCAAAGTGCAAAGTCGGAAGCATCTGTCTGAACTTCGAAGGGTTTGGCAATATCTGGAAGGATGAGTACTGGGTCCTCTACCATCGCTTCTTTTAAGCTCTCAAAGGCTTCTCTGCACGCATCGGTCCATTCCCATGTCACTTCCTTCTTCAATAGTTCCGTCAGGGGTATTGCCTTCTTGGAGTATCCCCTTACGAATCTCCTATAGTAGTTGGTAAGCCCAAGGAATGACCGCAATTCTCTGACATTGGTTGGGGTGCTCCACTCACGAATTGCTCGTACTTTCTCCATGTCCATGCGGATATGACCCTGCTCTATAATGTGGCCGAGGAATCTGATGCGTTCTTGGGCGAATGCGCATTTTTCCTTCTTCACAAATAGTCTATTATCCTTCAATTTCTGGAATACCATGGCAAGATGTCTTTTGTGTTCCTCCAAGGTGGTACTATAGACTACAATGTCATCCAGGTAAACCACCACAAATTTGTCGAGGTATTCGTGGAAAACTTCATTCATCAATGTGCAAAATGTTGCAGGGGCATTAGTCAGCCCAAACGGCATCACCAAGAACTCAAATGCTCCATATCGAGTAACACAAGTCGTCTTCGGTTCATCCCTTTCGGCTATTCTCACTTGATAATATCCTGAACGCAAGTCTAGCTTCGTAAAATACTTGCCCCACTCAACTGGTCGAACAAATCTGCTATAAGGGGAATGAGGTAGGAGTTTCGCACCGTCAACTTGTTCAGAGCCCTATAGTCGATACACAACCTCAAACTTCCATCTGTTTCTTCTGAAATAAGACGGGGCTCCAAATGGGGCCTTCGAAGGTCTGATGAAGCCTGCCTGCAACAGTTCATCTAGTTGCTTGCGAAGTTCTGCCAATTCTGGTGGAGCCATTCGATAAGGTGCTCTTGCCGGGGGTTTTGCTGAATGAACTAATTCAATTCGGTGATCGATGGACCTCCTCGGAGGTAAGGCCCTGGGAAGCTGGTCAGGCATCACTTCTGGAAATTCTTCTAACACCTTGTTGATCTCAGGTGCAGGGGTTTCTTCTCCCCTTCTCCAATTAGCGTAGGAATGGCAATGAATGTCGGTTCCCGTCTCCTGATCCCCTTCTTAAACTGGATTGCAGATAGAAATTTCCCTTCCGGGGAGGTTTTACCTTTGCTGGTACTACGGCAGGTTTCTCCCCCATGATCAATAAGCTCCCTGCAGCTGGGACAGGGATGGCCCCCTTATCGAGCAGGAATTCCATTCCTAGAACAATATCGAAGTCATCCATTTGGACCGCTACAAGGTCAGTTTGACCTTCCCACGTGCCGATCTTCACTCTTACTTGTCTCGCTAACCCACTCGTGGGTAGCGCTTGTGTGAATTGACAGCTTTCATACGGCCCGCGTCCCGCTCTAACTTGAGCCCCAGACGCTTCGCTTCGGCGGTAGAAACAAAGTTATGGGTGGCCCCCGTGTCCACCATAACACTTTTTGCCGCAACCCCATTAATCAACGCATCAACAAACATAAGGCCTTTCTCGAGACCTTCTGAGTTTCTGTCTGTTTGTTTAGGGCATTAAGCATCCTCAACGCCACCATTCGGCCAGATTCTTCCTTTTCCGGGGTCTTTTCAGTCGTACGTCGTTGTTCTTCCTCTTCTTCTTGTGCTAATAGGGCCGTCATTCTGGATTTCTTAGGGCACTCCATAGCTCGATGTGGCCCATCACAAATCCAGTAACTTTAGGGCTTTTTCCCATTTAGAGGACCATTCTGAGGTGCCTGCCATTTAAAGTTTGAGGAGCTTGACTCCACTCTCCTGTCCGCTCCCCCACTTCTTTCATTACTCCAATTTCTGGGCTTCTTATTCCCACTGTCATTATTAGTAGGCGCCGGTGGAGGTCTCTTCGATGGAGGTCCCTCAAGGGAGTAATCAGTTAGTTGCTCCGCAGCAGCTTGTGCGGAGGGCAAGTCTTTACCCGTTGCCTCTGTAACTCTGTTCTGGCCCAAGGCTTCAACCCTTCGATAAAATAGAAGAGTTTGTCTTGCTCGGACATGTCTCGAATATCCAGCATCAATCCGGAGAACTTCCTTACATATTCCCGGATGGAGCCTGTATGCCTTAGTTTCCGTAGTTGTCGCCGAGCCATGTAAGCCACATTTCCTGGCAGAAATTGGGTCTTTAGCTCACGCTTTAAATCCTCCCAATTGTTAACGACGCATCGACCTTCTTGGATTTCTATGTGTTTTGCCCTCCACCAAGACTTCGCATCTCCAGACAAGTACATCAAGGTTATTGAGACCTTGTCCCCTTCCTCTTCTATTCGTGAAGCTGTGAAGTACTGCTCCATGTCAAAGAGGAAGTTCTCGAGGGCTTGTGCGTCTCTAACACCATCATATACTCTAGGTTCTGGGATTTTGGACCTCTTCTGCTCCGAGTTCTGAGTAGTCGTGGGCAAGTTAGAGACAGCAAGGGCGGTGAGGTTCACCCTTACGCTTAACCGGCCAATTGCTCTTTCAAGGAGCTCACGGCATCTTGCCAATTATTGGCATCTCCCCCTTCTCGTGTGGCACTGGTGCTAGCACTCGTTGCTTGAGTCTCTAGGGCACTTACCCTGGTTGTTAGGGCCTCCAGTACCTTGATAGTTTGCCTGAGATTTTCGACATCAGAGGTTTTGTTTGTGAGTGTTGTGATGTAGCCATCAATATCCACTAGTTTTTTCTCGACAGCATCCAAGCGCGTTTTGAGGAGGACCTCGTAGCCATTTTATCATACAACCTTGAACCACGCTCTGATACCAACTGTCACGGGCCGAACTTTGTTGTTACCAAGTTAGGTCCGTGCGGCACTTGTTAACGTTGTGTCTAACAAGTCAGCCTAGAATTGACCCTGCAAGGTCACACCCATGGTTAGCCATCGATATAATGTGAACATTATAAGGCAACAAAGTAAAACATACATCGATAAGCACCCATCTACGAGGCACAAGATAATGAAGCACCTATTAAACATATTGCATACACATTCAAGCATCACATTTGGACAAGCATTTGGAAATCAAAAGGAAGCATGTTTCATTAAGCAAGCCAACTAAGGGCGATGGAGTACACAACTAAAGCCCCTAATATGCTGGTGGCCAAGGCCCTTCTAAGGTGCCCGGGTCACCCCCCATAAAATAGAAAAATAAATAAAATAAGAAAATACAAAATTGCACCCTAGCACCACAAAACACCAGCGGCCATGGGCAAGACAAGCGCCTGGACAAGCTTGGAGTGTAGGTGTGTTACATCAGCATAATCAATAGTAACCGGTACTTACACACAGCAGAAATCAAGGTGCAGAAGAGTAAAATAGACCAATTTTAGCATAAAGGTACACAAAGTTAGGCTCAGTATAAATACTTTGCCTCAAACTCTATAGCCAATCGAGAAGATCACCAGAGAAAACATCTTAAGTATTGACAGTAAGAATACATGAAAATATTAGTTATGAGTTAGGAAATACTAAACCCATAAATAGTTATATATTTGAGAACTCAAAGGAAGAAGCTCATAAGTAACGAGGACTTAGTAAAGAGAAAAGAGAAAGATCAAATAGCTAGCTAAGATTGGGGCAAAGAAGATATTTAATAGTATATGTCTTATAAAGTCATTTAAGTAGTTACATTATGAAGAATAGATAAAGGACTTGAAGTATATACAAGTCAAGGGAAAATGAAGGTTATTGGCTATAATATAAGTACAATTGGGATACTTTAAACGGGAAGGCAAACTAAAGTTTCTAAAGATAACGAGAAGTTATTGTTTTTATAATGGCAAGAGGTATTAAGGTTTCAAATCAGAAGGAAACTAAGATAAGTGAGACGACAGCCCACGACTATAGTACAATTTTGGGAATGATAAAGGATGTTGAATATAGTTGGGAGGCTTAGAAATAATGTTGTTGTACGATGTAGAGATAGTGGTAATATGATGATAAGTGTAGAGTACTGAGCAAAGGATCATGGAATGAGATTAAGGAATTACCTTTCAGTCAGGAAGTCAAGAAATCATTCATTAAGGCCCATGAACTTTGGAGTAGTATGTATAAGTATGACCAGAGGTTTCCAGAGGTTTTAGTATTAAGATCTCGAACAGAAAATCAGAAAGGAAATTAAGGAAGTTAAGGATAAGTAGAGACACAGATATCCTCGACCAAGACAAATCTACGAGTTAAGCTCTAGAAGGGATTCGAGGACGAATCCTATTTAAGGGAGGGGTGGAATTTGTAACAATCGGAAATCCCGACTATTGTTATACTGGGATGAGTATAAGTAATATAAATTATGTTTGGACATATATACTCTCATGAAATGACTTTGGGAGTGATCAGAAATATTTTTTCGAGATTCCAATATTAGATAGTATGATGTTATACTCCGGACAATCCATGGTATTTGGGCCATAACGTTCTCATACGAACTCTGATTTTATGAATTTTATATCTTCAGAAAGATGAGATCGAGACCTACAACGTTCGCATTGAATATTTTTCCAAATTTGAAGCAGAAATAGGTCAAAACGCATGTCAAAAATCTAGATGAATAGTGACTCGTGGACCTATCTAGAGTGCTCACAAACTATAAATAAGGGACACTATTTACTAATCCCAAAATTTGGAAAAGAAAAAAAGAGAGAGGGAGACGTTAGAAGAAGAAGAAGGAGGAGGAGGATGAGGAGAAGAAGAATAGAAGAGAGGGTAAAAATCAAATCTCCATAAGATAAAAAGGGTATTGGAAATCATTGGGTGCTTGGGGAGTGAAGGAAATCGAGAGAAGGAAGGTAAAAAAATTAGACCCAAATTCTAAGTTATGAGATTTTAATAAAATGATGTTATGGTAGTTTTATTGGCATGTTAGTAATTGCATTGAGGTGGATAATAAACTAAGAAATTGGTTTTATTGAAATATGATCAAGAATTAGGCAATTCTAGGTAATGAAATTAAGATGAGATTTTGACATAAAGGATGATTAGATAATGGTATTTGGAGTATGAAGGATGAATGTGGTTTTTTAAGGAATTGATGAGTAGAAGTTGTAATATGGAAGTATGGAAGTGTATTTGGACATGTAGACATGAAAAAGTTGATATTAGGCCTGAATTTTGGCCTAGTGTCGCGACGAAAGCATCGCACGTCGCGACGCGTACTGAAGAATTGGTGAAGATTTGATTCTGGAATGTCCGTGTAGCGACGCGCAAGGACTTGCGTCGCGACGTGAACTAGAAAATTTTGTGCATACATTTCTAGAATTATGCGTGTCGCGACGCGCAAGGTCCTGCATCGCGACGCGATGGCAGAATTTCCTTAAAATAATTTTTAGTTCATCTTAGTTTCACCTTAGCATGCTAAAGGCCACCCTAAGGGTCTCGTCTCAACCGTACAAATACATTACATTGTGGTGTACACATGATATGCATGGAAATGATGGCAAGCATTTAAATAAATAAATTTAACCTGATTCCGTAATATGCTTCTCAGTCCATTTTCTAATCTAGTTTATCAATTATAGATCATCGCATGAACCGTAATTTCCTTCGGCATTGTAAATGATGCCGGCCAGATTCTAAACCAGGGATTGGACAATTTCTTTCTTTTTTAAGTTGATTTTTCATTTATATTGTTTCAAGTAAAGACTTATTTTACACATCTAGGGTGTTAGTTATTTTATTACAGTTATTTCATGAAATTTCATATTTTAAGAGGCGTTTTAGAAAGAGATATTTTCAAAGCATGATTTTTATGTTTTTGAGGCATGGGGAAAAACCCACCTTAGTATGTTACTTGTTACATACATGGAATTGAAGGATGACATGTGCACATGTAGAGGACTGGGGGGACGACAATAAGTAACGCCCCCAGATCATAGTTCAGGATAAGGGATGACATATGCCCCTAGATCCTAGTTTCAGAGCTTGGAGGGTAGCATAGATCCGCACCTCTAGTTCTAGTTCAGTGGCTTGAGGGACGGCGATACCTAACGCCATAAAGTCATAGATTTGCACTTTTGGCACTAGCTAGGCATATGAGGGGGACGACGATACGTAACGCCTCCATACATCAGGTTTTCAGAGACATAGATCAGTTTTTAGGAACAGTTTTGAAAAAATATATATCAGAAATAGTTTTCAGAAGAGATCTTTCCGATACAGATTTTTAGAACCATATTTTTAAAAGTAGATTCCAAAGAGAATTTTGTAGAAAGAAAAGTTTTCAGAAACAACAGTTTTATTAAAGACTTTCAGAAAAGATAAGTCTTACAAAAGAGATTCAGACAAGATTTTTAGAAAGAGAGTTCAGAGTTTTTCAAACAAGGAAATAATTTTCAAATAAGATTTTACTAGGAAGATTTTGGCTTTAGAATTAGACATTTTCATAATAGTATTTCAGTTTTTGTTTTAAATCATCCACTCACTTAGATCGTTCAAACGGCCTAACCCCCCCACTCCCAGTTTCTCTGTTTTGCAGGTATTCCCAAAGGACAGCTCGGGAGGATGGATACTAATGGCAGTCATTAGGGTGTTGGTCCACCAGGTCGAATCAGGGATAAAGTCCAGTTCGGTCAGAGTCAGAAAATGTCATGTAACCGATATGCATATGGTAAAGGCTACATATATATTGCATTATAGAAATAATTGTCAGTGTTGAAGTGTGTATTTAAAAATTATACTTAGTATTAAGAGTATTATGAATACATGGTTAATGAGTTGGGCAATTGAATGAGTTTATATATATATATGAGATAGGAATAGCAGTTATCAGAAGTCAGAGGCTCAAGGGGATAATATGGTATATTCCCTGCCGGTAGGATCTCTCGGATTGGGGATGTTACATTTGGCATGTTCACACGGAGGCGTATCAAGGTTAAACTTTTCAATGATAAATTCAAGATACTTGCGTAACCCTGACAGCTTTGGCACGTTCAGGATTTCACTTTTGCTTGAATTCACCTAATATCAAAATATATCTGGTACAGATAAATTCCTAACGGCTATATCCTCACAGCTTTGGCACGTTCTCAGATATAGTCATAGATTATTTATCCATAAGCGGTATTGACAAGATGGACCAAGTAATATACATCAAATACATATTAAATATAAAACCTTATTTTCAAATACGGTTTTTTTCCGCAAAAGATGCTTTTACTTTATTTAATCAAATTAAATAAACACATGCATGCATAAAGTAAAGATAAAATTAAACATTCAATTTAAAGGCAAAATCATATCGAGTGTTCAGAATCAGACTCGCTCTGATACCATTTTGTTTTGGTTTTTATAGGGGTATTACCGGGTAACATAATGGAACGCGAAAAATCAAAATTTTTCGATTTCAAAAATTTTTCTCAGGAAATTAAAATAAGCTTATTATCTTAATTACTTAATACTTAAAATCTGAAATTCTTACCCAAGAAATCAAATTTCTTCATAATTATCGAATTGCCCCAATACTTTGTAATTTGTTCATTTTGTTCCTCAAATTCTCAAATAAATTTTAAGGATTCCAAATCATTACCAAGATGTATTTAACATGTCCATACATGAAAACATAAATTGGCAACACAAAACCCATTAAATGCAAAATTGCCGAATGCCCCCTTAGGATTCCAATTTTTAAAATTTAGTCCAATCTTGTTCGAAACAAGTGAAGATCAAATCCAATCAATCCCAAATTTAATATACATCATATATACATCAATACACAACACATATATGAAAATCTCCAAATTTGGAAAGGGTTAAGAACCCTAATTTTACAAATTCTTCATTTGAACAAATTACACCAAATTAATCAAATTCAACACTTTAATTCAATCTTCACAACACCAAACAAGTCTCACCATTTTAAAATAACACAAGAATAATTCTAGGTCATCAATGAGTGGCCTAACAACTCTAAAATGGCAACTTGATTATCAAATAATCAAAAGAGAGCTTAATAACCTATTATAAGCTCACTTTAATACATATACATGCAAACATCCTTCATACAAGTTTCCAACCATTTTATTACATGCTTGAGGAGTAGAGAAAATTCTAAGCAACACATGTTGAAGCCTAGAAACATAGAAATAATTTTCTAGTTAAAAAAGTTTAAGAAAAACAAACAAAATCCAGTATTTTTCAAGCTTTCCCTTTTGTTCTTAAACTTTCTCTCAAACTTGTATTTTGTAATATTTTGATGGCTTAACCTAATGAATGAAAAAAATGAAACAAAATAATTTATACTCCCCCATTTAGCCTTGGCCGAATTTTAGGAAGCAAAAATAAATATCTAGATATTTTGTTTCATTTAATTAAAGTTAGTTTACTTGTTATATTTGATCATTACAACATTTAATGATTTAAAACAAGTCAAACTAATCAAATAAAACCATTTCCAAAAGTAATCATAACTTAAGATATTTATATTTTAATTACCTTAATTATTTAAAAATTAAATAGTCAAATAATTATTTAAATACAAATATTTTAAATATATGTATTATATTTACTTTAAATATTCAAATACATATATATTAATGATATATGTCAAATATCATAATTTGACATTTAATTAACGTGTATTTAATAAAATCATTCATTACATACAAATACAAATTAATTAGGAAATGACCATTAGGTCCATTTGCGTGTATCTTTCGTTTAACCGTTAAACGATTTATAAATAATCAGTATTATTCATAAAAGTTGCCCTAGTGCTCTACGAGTATATTTCATTAGTGAGACTCTCTAGGTTCAGGCAAATCCGTCACGAAATCCAATTTCGTGTCCATAATTTTGTTGGACAATTATAACCCATATCATCACTATTTGTAAAAGACATGGTTTTCTTTGTACAAATTAACTATGTGACAAAGGAAATTGCTCTTTTATCATTATGTAATTGGATTACTTGGATATATAAATGATAAAAGTCCATATAATTAGTACCAGATTAATAAGATATGAGACAATATTAATCCACGAAAGGTTTAATCATTAAATATCCCTAGTCGTAGTATTATCGAGACATGACATCGATAATGCGAAATAGGCTAGTATTACACTTGTGCGCGTTATGGAAGCTTAAAGGCATAATTCTCATATATTTAGGTATTTGATACTTATGCAAGTGTGATAGGAGGTTCTGTTAGTCGTTGGACCAAGAACAGCTTCGCTCTGGATAGAACCCTCAGAATCCCATTGGTAGTATGACTATGTTTCTATGGGAATCCGAATCAGGGTAGGTGTATGTGGTCTTAACCTGAGACTTGCATCGCTAATACTTGCGACAATCAGTATACTTTGGTTTTGGTCGTCCGGAGCTTTAACAGGTCTGTGTACGCCTCTTCTGGGTTTATTGAGAATCGTAGTGTATTGGATGTGATGTCAAGATGGAAGTATCACTTCATGTTAGGGATATGCCCTATACCCAACTTGTGGATGAGCTATATGTACATGTATTTGTAATATTTTCATTAACTAATAAAATTGCAATCTTTATTATACGTGTCTTACATAACTTATATAAATCATCAACACTGTAATAATGCCCTTGGAGTAATAAGACGATGGCTTCCACGCCTTATGAGAATCATTACTCTTAAATATTACTAGTCATAGTTTTGTGAATAATCTAGGCGTTCACAAAGCGGAGAGACTAGCATGATGGTATTATCTGCCTTTAAGTGAGGTAGCCGATCTCATAGGCTACTAGCGGAGATCCATCTGCTTGGTGTATCACATGGATGCATGAGTTGCTCATGTCCATCGAACTGACCGCCGAAAGTTTTCATATGGAGTGTTTATCCCATGTGTATGTGAGAACTTTCATGTATCTATTATATGACTAGTCCTTAAACTTGAGGTCTTACAATCATATGTGTGGATCAAATAACTTTGACATTCTCCTTCCCCGGTTCAAAAGATCCGGTCATAGGGTATGATTGGGTCATTTGTTGAAACACATGAAGTTTGTAAAGATACAATAGAGAATCGCCACTCTCTCAAATAATATTTTCTTATAATAGTAGTATTCCAGTTCGCAGGTTGATATGTGTGATCAGTGCTTGAGACTGTGGCCACAACGGAAGAATCATGTGAGATTCTTGGGTTAGAATGATTCAGGACACTATCAACATCATACCTTTGACCATATAGGTAGACACTTTCCGTACCCTAGGTCAATAGGTGGGGATACAGTGAGGCGATAGACCATATCATATATAAATCGCATACAGAATGAGTATATATATCTTTACTTCTCATTTGGGGGCCTTGGCATGTTGTTAGATGTCAACCTTGGTCATTGAAATCGAACGACCATCTGATCAGAGGATAATTTATGTTCGATTAAATTATCACGATTCATTTCATGTCCAACTTGAGGGGAACCCAAAAGGTCACACACAACACAGTCGAAATCAATGGTTAACAGTGCACAATACAAATATAACAGCATATATGATTATTGTAGGAATTGTTCATAAATGGTTCAATGTGTTTAATTATTGAACAGATCATTTATGAGGTTCCATAGTGGTTTAGGGATTGGTGAATGAAGATAGGGGCACTTTGGGAATTGGAATAAAAAAAATTACTATTCATATGAATAGTAAATTTTTTTTGTTATTTGTTTTGAATTCCAATTCGGCCCAAACTTTTATTAGGGTTTTATAATCTCATTAAACCACTAAATTAAGATCCAATGGCTAAGATTAAATTAGCTTTTATCCCACATCGGATTCTTAATTAATTTTGTTGTCTTTGGAGCACTATATAAACCCAAAGAATTCTTCACAAATTTTAACACCAAAACCTTTCATATCTTGGGTTTATATAAGTGAGCAACTCTAAAGTTTAAGAGTAAGCCACTGATTTTGAGGATCCTTAAGTCTAATTGACTAGAGGAACCTCGAGTTAAAAGTTTTGAGGTATTTACCTAGACTAGCACCAATGGCAAAATACCTGTGCACTCGAGGCGTAGTCTTGCCGTTGAGTTTTGAATTTGGTGTGTGATCTTTGGAGGCACAACACTTGGGTGGCTCTTTGGAACTTGGAAGAGCTGCTGAGTTCGAGAAAAGCTTGTAGATTGGAGGGAGGACTGGAGGAGTCTTCGATTCAAGTAAGTCTTTTTCTTTCTTTATTTTATAGAGTTCTTATGATAGTTAGCATGTTTAGGTTTATGTTCTTTGCATGTTTTATAAGTCTTATGCTTAGAATATATAGTACATGCATAGGCTTGTAGAATAATCAAAACAAATGGCTCTTGGGCAAATGGAAGCGGCATAATAATTTTATTTTCTGCTGCGCACTCACGGCCGCTTCCCAACAGTTCAACCATATAGAGATGATGATCACGCATGATACATAACTAGTACTTTTAAATGCTGCAGCTATCGGGACAGTATGACTAGGTCATGATTATCTGATTACAGATACTAGTTGCTAGTGATTGACCGGTGCGTAATCACACGCGTATAATGCAAGCGCACGTATCGTTCAAGTAGTATAAAAAGTATCGATCCACGAGGACTTAAAACCTTTTGTTATCAATTTATGAAGTTAAATATTTACAAGTATCTAATAGATTATTGTTTGATTGGGTGGTGACTTTAAAATTAAAACAAGTAAATAAAATGCTTGAAAGTAGATTGAAGAAAATTCAAATTTATAAAAACTATCCAGGGTTGTGAATCCTTCCAATATCTTTTTAAAAATGAAGTGGTTATTTTACATTTGTGTAATATATTGGTTTATTAACCTAGAACACGAAATTATGTAAAAGCCTCTTCCGATGGTCAAATACAAAATACCCAGTAACCCAATTAATCATATTCCTATGTTAACCAAGTTATCTGAATTTATTAAGATTAAGTTCCAATTATGGCTACCCCCGCCCGACAGGTATATTCCTATCATGTAAGGAAATCTATTAATGGTTATCTATCCTCAAGGAAGATCGTGGGCTATTGAGTCTAAGGTCTTAAACCTAAAATCCATTTTCCAAGTTCATTTTAAGTTTACCAGTTCAATTTTATTAATGGCCAGTTAAGAAAAAGCATTAGGATTAAAGCTCAATAAATAAACCTTTATATTACCCAAACTGTAATTTAACCCTTTTAAACCGGTGATATTGGATTTCATCACAACCTCAGATAACTGGCTTAGTTACGACACCATATTTACAGTAGTTAAAAACTAATAAAATAAAAAAGACAAAGTAAAATACTGAAAATTAAATGCTGAAAAGCTGTAAA